>VDFB02141249.1:0-42043 GCA_007258455.2 Sequoia sempervirens
CCTAAAAGCATTATAATAGAGATTTGGATTGTGACCCTGGATTTGAGCAGTAGACTCAAGTAGGCTTAGTCACCATGGTTTTTCCCATATCGGGGTTAAATCACAATATTGTGTCTCATTTTTTGCCCAAGATGGACATTTACATCAATATTTTTAACTGAATTTTCATCTTCTGAGACCTATAGAAGCTAAACCATTAAGAATTTGAAGATGATGTGAACTAGTGATTTGTGGAATTTTGTCTAAATATTTTTTTTTCAATTTTTTTGAAATAAATAATGAATCTTTCAACATCTCCTTTAGTGATTTGTGGAAATTTGTCTAAATATATTTTTTTTCAATTTTTTTGAAATAAATAATGAATATTTCAACATCTCCTTTAATAACTGGTTTTAAACAGAAAACAACATTTTTAGAAAGTAACGTTTATAGCCATTACAACCTGCTTTCTATAAGATTAAATTCTAATTTTTGAAATATAGATTCTCAACATCCATATCTAGGGAAAGGATATTTTCATAATTTTTTGTTGAATATTTTATTTTAAATTAATTTTTGAAGTCACTGTAACTATAATTTGGACATATATGTGTGTCATACAAGCTAAGTAGTTGTGTGTATATCAAAATCCAATTTTTATTTTTGGGGTGAAACAAGGAAATCAATACCTAGAGAATGAGTATTTTTTGAAATATTTTTACAATGGTTTACTATTTTTCCACCTCTTCACAACAAAGAGCTTGATGTTCAGAGAAAAACCTATGTTTAGTAAAAAATAAAAATTAAATACATGATAAAATGAAAATATATAAAAAAATATATGTGTTGGAAAGCTCGTTTTGAGGGCTACAATATTGCAAAATATAATTTTAAAATGATGTTATTTAATCCCTCAAAAGGTAAAGAAAAAGTGGTTTTTTGCCAACATTTTGATAGGTGCAAAGGAGACTCCATTGTGGGTATGATTTAATATGAGAGGGGTTCTATCCAAGGGGGTTTGATCTAAGGGGATATTATCTATCCGTCTTCAATTAAAACCCTTTAGATGGAGCCTCTCAAGACTAAAATCATTAGTTTTTTTCAAAAAAAAGTGATTTTAGGCAAAAATCAGCATGTCCCAAAAGTGAGACACACTATTGTGGTAGCACCCATCAGGTTTTCCACGTATATCTGGTGTTATGTGATGTTTTTGTGTGCATGCATATTTCAGTATCACATGATTAATATTTTCATATTAAGGGTTAAAGAAAGTAGTATGCACAAAAGGTTTTAAAAGCTAAATTTTTAATATCTACATATTTACCCCCCCCTCTCAGTAGATCATTGTGTTGCAACAATTGGTATCAGAGCCCTAGGTTCCCTAGGAGAAGCTTAATCAACTTAAGTAGATCTTGGATAAGTGAACACAATGGCATTTCAGGAAGGCTCAAACAAGCCACCTAGGTTTGATGGAAAAAACTATGCTAAGTGGAGCTCATTCATGGAAGGATACTTAGTTTCTCTTGGAACTAAAGTCTGGGCATCTATCAAAACCCAATATACTATTCCTACTACTACTCCTACTGATCCTGTAGGAAAGAAGATTCATGAGGATAATAAGAAATTTTGGTTTATTATAATGAACAATTTGTCTGATTTTGTGAATAGAAAAGTTATGCATTGTAAAAATACTTACGATGTTTGGGAAAATTTGAATAAGATCTATGAAGGTGACACCAAAGTGAAGTTGGAAAAGTTACAAGTGCTGGGAGAAAAATTTGAAGGCTTGAAGATGACCAAGGAAGAGAAGATTGTAGACTATCTTCAAAGAGTTGATGATGTTGTAAATGCTATTAAAGGATATGGTGTAGATCTGAAAGAAGAAGATGTTGTGTTGAAAGTTATCAGGTCTATGACAACTAAATATGATGTCAAGATTTTTGCTATCGAAGAAAGAAGAGAAATTGATAAACTTACTCTTGATGAGGTGCATGGCATAATTACTGCATATGAGATGAAAATTCCATGTGTTGAATCATCTAGGAGAGAAGTTACATTTAAGATTGTCAAGAAAGAAAAAGGTGAAGCTGAGAAGAAAGAAAAAGATGCAGTCATTATTTCGGACATTGAAGAAACTGATGAAGAAGAAGCAAGCTTCATAAGGAGACTAAGGAGAGGATACGGTAAATATAAAGGGAAGTTTCCCTTAAAATGCTTTAACTGTGGTAGAGTAGGTCATCTTGCTTCTAAATGTCCATATGATGAAGTGGATAACCTTAAACAAGAAGAAGATAGTAAAAAGAAGAATGAGTGTTATCCTAAAAGGAAGAATTTTGGAAAGAAGAAGAAGAGTCTATACATTCAAGAAGAAAGTGATGCTTCTAATGCTAGTGATTGCTCAGATGAGGATCAAGACCGTGCCCTTGTAATAAGAGATGGAAAAGAATCTCTATTTATGGCTAAAGAAACTAAGGATCATAAAGATGTACAAATTGAGGACTCATATGAAGGAGAAGAGGAGGAAGTCGTTGATCTTGAAGGAGAATTAATTAGTGCTCTTGAAGATCTTGATGAGATAAGAGATAAATTTGATGATCTTAAGAGAGAAAACAAGAAGCTGAAAAAGAATGCTCAAAAGGAGACTAAAAAATTAACTCAAGAACTTGAGGAATCCAATGAGGTGATAGTTGGTCTGAAAATTCATGTAGAAGAGCTCAAAAGAGTTGAAGATATTATGAAATCTAAAGTACAATATGAGAGGATAGATGCTCAAAACTTGAGGTAAAAATAGTTGCCTTAAGAAAAGAATTGGAGAAAGCAAAGGAGTAGATCAATAAGGGTTTGAAACTAAAAGGAGGTACCGATATTCTTGATGAACCGGTTAAGTCACAAATTCCATCAAAACCCAAGGAGAAGGTTGGCCTTGGATTTGAGAAGGGGATGAGTTCCTCTACTAGTACTTCTGCAAAACTATATGGAAGATGTATTGCAGAAGAAAGATGATGCACCAAGGAAAAGAAGCATGCAGTAGAAATGAAATTGAAGAAATCGGTCCCTGAAATATTGACGAAGAAGCAGCATACAAAGGGATTTGATGCAAAAAGAATTACCAGGATGAGATATGCCAAAATGTCAAAGCAAGGAATACCACCTCATACTACTTAAAGGAATTCTATGACCAGGTACTTCTCACATTTTTATGGTTATTGTTTTACCTATAGTCAATTTGGTCATAGAG
Source organism: Sequoia sempervirens (assembly GCA_007258455.2). Lineage (NCBI taxonomy): Eukaryota > Viridiplantae > Streptophyta > Pinopsida > Cupressales > Cupressaceae > Sequoia > Sequoia sempervirens. Next base: position 3,218 of record VDFB02141249.1, read on the forward strand.
CATGTGAGTGTACAGCAACACCTAGTAGGAGCATAGAACATATGAATATAAATTCATTTGCCCCTACTATAGACATGGGTGTGATATGTTTTAACTGCCACAATATTGGTCATTTTGCAAAACATTATAAAATGAATCATGTAAGACCAAAAGCACATAGTAAGAAAAGGAGTATGTCCTCCAAGGTAAAAAAATGGTTCACATATTCTTGAGAAGAAGGTTGATCAGAAAGAGAAAAGGACAAAGAAAGTTTAGAGAGAGAAAGACTGGCAGGCAGCGCTCCATGAGGTTGCTTCTGCCTTACATCACTAATTTTTAGTGATAGGGCATGAATCCAGGAGGAGCTAAATTGATGTTTCATCCATCCCTAGAAATGAAGAAGGAGAGATCAAGTCATGTAAAATATGTTTTACAAATTTCTAATGAATTGATGGTTGTAGATTCATGGTCACTTTCTTTCTCTTTGAACTACTCGTCAGAGGGTAAGAACATCAGCAAATAGCGGATAGTTTGTTACAGCAATTGATATCAACGATTGGTATTAGTTATTGAAGAAAAAGGTTGTGTATGTGCTTTGTTGAGAGAAATGCTCCTTGACTGCAAGGAGAAGATATATGTCTTGGGGGAAGCTGTTCTATAGATCTTGTTTCAATTGGTATCAGTCAAAGGGGGAGAAAAGTCCTTTTTCCATTGCTAAGAAGAGAAGGTTGCAGCAGTATGGTGACCAGAGATAAAGAAGAGGAGAATAATTTTAGGAGAAGTGATCCCTTTTCCATTGATGTCAAAGGGGGAGAAAGTATGCAAATGCTCAATAGAGGAGCATTGGAGAAAGCAGCAGTTGAAGTAAAAATAAAGATGATATTGGTACAAATGTTGAATTGATTAATTAGTATCATCGATAATTTAAGTTTTTCCATCAATGACAAAGGAGGAGATTGTTGGAATATGTTGTCATTGATGTCAAAAGTGGATTAGAGAAGAAGTGTGATGATCCTGTGCAAAAGCACATAATGTTATCATTGATGTCAAAAGGGAAAATCAGGCAAAGGAGTTTGTTGGCATAATGACAGAAGATGGATGGAGAGCAATGGATCTGATGGTGAATTTGTGTGGTAGATTGATGACGTCAAAGTGCATATCTTGAAAATGTGGTCATGAAGTTGCAGAGAGTCTCATATACAATAGAGGAAGAAACAAGCTACAGATTTGATATGATTTTTTTGAGAGCATTCCAATTATGTGCTCTGTAGGTAGAGAAAATGAAGGATGCACCCAAAAATGATTTAATTATGCTCTTTGGTGATTTTAGGGTTTACAGTTAAACCCTAATGTGTTTGCAATCATGGCATTGTCCAACAGAAAATCTATTATGTCAATTGTGCTAATAGATTTCCACAATCCATAGTCTTGAAGATTATTAATTCTGGATTTTGATTGTGTTAGAGCTTTTCATCAGCATTCGGATCATAGGTGATCCATCATCGAGATATTAGGAGCATAGAAGTAAGAAATGGTTAAGGTCTGAGACTTAGCTTTTTGCCCAAGGAAGAGATGAGAGAGTTGAGGGAGAGAGATGGGTACAAAGGCCAAGATAAGAGGTAAGGAAAGAATTGAAAAATTAGAGAAATAAGAATGACAAATGAGAGGAAAAATAGATAAGAAATGAGCAAAAGAGGAATGCATGAAATGGTAAGCATAGATAAAATATAATACTGAACATTAATTTTATAATTCATTAAAACATTAACAATATTATAATTTTAATTATAATATAATTCTAGTTAGAACACTAAATTAATTTTAATTATAATTCTAATTATAATATTTAATTATAATTCTAATTATAATATTTAATTATAATTAAATTAGAATTCTAATTATAATTATAATTAAATTAAATTCTAGTATGGTGATTAGAGGTGGAATTCTAATTATAATTATAATTAAATTAGAATTCAATTATAATTGTAATTCTAATTCTAATTATTAGAATTTTAATTATAATTCTAATTATAATATCTAATTATAATTATAATTATAATTATTAGAATTCTAATTCTAATTATAATTATAATTATAATTATAATTATAATTATAATTCTAATTATTAGAATTCTAATTCTAATTCTAATTCTAATTATAATTATAATTATAATTCTTAGAATTCTAATTATAATTATAATTCTAATTCTAATTGATAGAATTCTAATTATAATCTAATTAAAATTAATTAGATTATAATTAGAGAGGAGAAGAATCCTAGAGAAAGATTACGAAGGAAAACCAAACGGAAACATTGGACAAAAAAGGAACAAAACGAAAATTGAAAGACACAAAACGATTAAGAGAAGACTACAACCTAGAGCAAATTCAACAAGAGACAAGCGAGAGAAATTGAAAAAGTGGATAAACAAAGGAATACAAATCGCATCCCTCCTCTCAAGGACCCTAGAAACAACTTTCATGACTCAGGGGTCTACAAAGTTGTATGCTCTTGTGGTGTTCCTTATATTGGTGAAACGGGTCGCACATTCAACACCAGAATTAAAGAACATGTTGCTGACATTAAGCACGAACGTGTCCTCAAATCCGCCCTAGCTGAGCACTCCTCTTCCACAAAGCATCACATTTGCTTAGAAAGTACTCAAATCTTATTCAAAGAAGATAACTTCTTTAAGAGGAAATTGAAGGAAGCCATAGGAATCATTAACCATCCCACCAACCTCAACCGTGATGAAGGTTGGAATCTTAGCCTCTCGTGGCGCCCTCTTCTTTCAAACTTAAAAAACCACCATACCCCCCATTCCTAATCCCTTCCTTCGTCCCTAGACCTTTCTTCACTCCTGTTTCTTTTTCTCCTTAGCTCCTCTCCCTTGTCCTTCACCTTCTCGAGGCTTTCTTTCCTTCTTTGTTCTCCTATATTCTCCCGTCTCAAATTTATCTTTCTTCTAACTTGTCCCCTTTGCTCTTGATTTGATTACTTTAAAGTGTATTTTCTTTCTTAATTTGCGTCTGTGTTTAATAGTTATCATTATCAATATTAATTATATCATTAATGTTTCAATAACATACTTTATTTCTACTTATCATATTTTTATTCCTTTGGTCATTTCATTTTTTATTGTTCCTCTCGTTTCCTTTCTGCTTTCAATTTTAATAGAATTCAAATTTAATTTTCTTTCTTATATTTCTTTAGTGGTTTAACATATTTTTTTCAAGATTAAATATAACATTAATAACAATATTATAATATCTCTTCTCTTACCAATTCGTTCATAATTAGATATAACTATAATTATAATTAGAATTCTAATTATAATTAGATATTATAATAAGAATTATAATTAAAATTAAATTGGTGTTCTAATTAGAATTATATTATAATGAAAATTATAATATTGTTAATGTTTTAATGAATCCTATAATTAATGTTCAATATTATAATTCATCTATGCTATAATGTTTTAATGAATTATATAATTAATGTTTCAATAATATACTTTATTACTACTTATCTATTTTATATTCCTTTGGTCATTTCATTTTTATTGTCCCTCTCGTTTCCTTTCTGCTTTCGATTTTAATAGAATTCAAATTTAATTTTCTTTCTTATATCTCTTTAGTGGTTTAACATATATTATTTACAAGATTAAAAATAACATTAATAACAATATTATAATATCTCTTCTCTTACCAATTCGTTCATAATTAGATATAATTATAATTATAATTAGATATTATAATTATAATTATATTTATAATTAAATTGGTGTTCTAATTAGAATTAATTTCTTGCGTTCTCTCTGGTGTTTCCTCTTTCTAGGTAATTGTCATCCATCTCCTCGTCCGTGTATTTAATCGCAATTTGTTACATTTTGTTTTATTTTGACCTTGGCTTTGATGTTTTATTCATTGGTCTTTTTTGTACCACATATTTTTGTTGTTAATCTCTTTTAATTATTAGTTGGGGTTACAAAAAATTGTTTCATAGCTTCTTTATATGAATTATCTATAAAAAAAAATTTTGTAAAAATTTTAACCTTATTATTTATTATTGCTTATCTTCTTTGTATTCCTTTTGTTTATCCACTTTTTCAATTTCTCTCGCTTGTCTCTTGTTGAATTTGCTCTAGGTTGTAGTCCTCTCTCAATCGTTTTGTATCTTTCAATTTTCGTTTTGTTCCTTTTTGTCCAATGTTTCCGTTTGGTTTTCCTTCGTAATCTTTCTCTCGGATTCTTCTCCTCTCTAATTATAATCTAATTAATTTTAATTAGATTATAATTAGAATTCTAACAATTATAATTATAATTAGAATTCTAAGAATTATAATTATAATTATAATTAGAATTAGAATTAGAATTAGAATTAGAATTATAATTAGAATTGAATTATTAAATTAAATTAGAATTAGAATTAGAATTCTAATAATTAGAATTATAATTAGAATTCTAATAATTAGAATTATAATTAGAATTCTAATAATTAGAATTATAATTAGAATTCTAATAATTAGAATTATAATTAGAATTCTAATAATTAGAATTATAATTAGAATTCTAATAATTAGAATTATAATTAGAATTATTATAATTATAATTAGAATTCTAATTATAATTAGATATTATAATTAGAATTATAATTAAAATTAATTTGGTGTTCTAACTAGAATTATATTATAATTATAATTATAATATTGTTAATGTTTTAATGAATTATAAAATTAATGTTCAGTATTATATTTTACCTATGCTTACCTTTTCATACATTCCTCTTTTGCTCATTTCTTATCTTTTTTCCTCTTCATTTGTCATTCTGATTTCTCTTAATTTTTCAATTTTCTTTCCTTACCTCTCTTATCTCGGTCTTTGTACCCATCTCTCTCCTCAACCTCTCATCTCTCTTCCTTTTAAGCAAAAGCTAAGTCTGCATCTAACCATTTCTCATTTCCTATGCTCTCTAACATCCTGATGATGGATCACTGAGTGTGATCCGAAACGTTGATGAAAAAAGCTCTAACACAATCAAAAATCCAGAAATTAACAATCTTCATCTATTATGTCGTTGACTGTCTATCGCAGGTTATTGGTCACATAAGTTATAACTTATGTCGTTGAAGTCGTGTGGGTGACCGACCCCATTACCTAGTCATCTAGTTGGTATCGTTGATGGGTTCCTTTGAAGATAAAATGTGCACATTCAAAGTTGGAGATCCAACTGTTATCGTTGGATATTTGCATCGTGGAAAGTGTTTGAGAACTAGTTTATATTTCAGTGATACGCGATGAGTGGTTATCGCACATCACTAAAAGCAAGTTGAGATCTGTCTTAAGTTCAGCGATATGCGATGAAGACATTCACGTTGACTACTATTTGGAGGTTATAGGTCATCTAAGTTATAACTTATGGCCTTTAAGTTCATTTGATGACCGGCCCCTTCACCTTTTCACCCGATTATTATCGCTGATGGCTTCTACTAGATATCACACATTGTTGAAAGCTAGTTGGAGTTTGTGATAAGTTCAATGATATGCAATGAACGGCTATCGCTAGATATCGCACATTGTGGAAAGAAATTTGAAGTTTTCCTTAAGTTCAACAAATTATATGTGATGGAGGATATTACCTTGGTGGGACAAGTGACACATGACGTCATATCGCCCAATCGCTTCACATCATTGTTGCGAATCGAGGCAAGAAGATGATTTGTGTGATATGCGATGTATGGATGAGATCGAAAGTTGAACATCCAACGGATGACATTGCATCACAGGGTCTTAGTTCATCATGGTAATGAGATCAAAGGAAGTCAAGATTTCAATGATGAGCAATGTTAATGGAAAGTGGCATCAGCATGTACAGGTTGCATCGCGCTAATGCATTGTTAAGAGTCAAAGCTTTCAGTGATGTACGATGAGTGTTGAGCAGTAGTGGAGAATGACATCAGAGGCATATCACACTAATGCATTGTTAAGAGTCAAATTTTTCAGCGATGCACGATGAGTGTTGAGCGGTAGTGGAGAATGATGTCAAAGGCAGACACTCAATGTTAGCCCTCCAACCTGCGAAGATTTGGTGGACCCGTTGTAAGAGCCAATGGGATAGTGGTGAATGGAAAAGATAAAAAGGTATGTGATCTAATGGTGATCGCTACATCATGGAAATTAATGGAGAAGCTCAAAGTGTTATAGTGATATGCGATGGATGACAAAGATAAAAGGAGAGTGATCTAATGGTGATCGCTACATTGCGGAAATGGATGCAAGTGTTCTAAGTGTTTTAGCAATACGTGATGGCTATGATGGTTGTGTGATCAACAGAGGAGATTTAAATGACTATTTATCAAACATTCAAGATTTGAAGATATGACGATGAACGAGAGCCAATGGATTAGGGCACGAAAGGAGTAGATCGACGGCCAAAATTTAAAAGCAAAGATCTGAAAAGGCTAGGACAATGTGAATGGAGGTTTGAACTGCAAACCAACACAGGAGATAGAATTAATTGGTCTAGCTGCACCAAGAGACCAATTGAATGAAGATCTTATCTATTAAGGCAATAGAACAGATTGCAGATGAGATTAAGATCGAATCAAATCAAATGTATAGCAGAGGGCATTAACTGCATAATCTGATTCTTAGGGTTTGATAGAGAATGAGGGAGAATTCTTTGTATCCGAATTGAATGTTGGACGACTCGATGCAGAGGTAGAGTGATAATGAAGATATCTGATAGACCCTATCAAATGATTTAATGATGAGCTAGATAGTGGTGTGTGGATTGAGGCAAAGGCAACTTGTTGGTAAAGTTAGCAAGCGAAGGAAACCCTAGCACAAGGTTTGAGATGATCTAAATGGTAGAGAGAATCTCGAGGAAGAGATTGAAGATTGGTGGAGTTAAGTAAAAAAGGAAGACAATTTGAGAATTGTCTAAGGAGTAGTATATGCTGTGTGAGTGAAGTTGGCAGTGCACAGAGTGCTAAATAGAAGTATGTATTGATGAGTGTGTAGTAGTTGTATAGAGGGAGAGTGTTTAGCATAGGAAGTTAGAACGGAAAATTTTCTAAGTGCAGAAGAAGAAAAGAGAGAACAACAAGATAGAACAATGATTGTTCTATGTGCATAGGAAAGTGCAGAGCAGGGGTGTGTTGCTGAGAGTGCAGTTTCAGCAGCATAGTGTAAGTTGCAGTAAGTGTAACAATGTATTGTATGTAATGATGCATCATAGGTTATGCAAAACAAATCCATACATATATATAAGCTTGTAATGTTGTAAGAGGTTGTAGCCTCATTGTACTGGGTTGTAGCTCAGATTGGGGGATTGTAGTCTCCTTGAAGTTGTGGCTTCTAAATTAGGGTGTTGTTGCATCCTTGGAGTTGTAGCTCCTAAAACGGGGTGTGGTTGCATCCTTAAAGTAGCCGCTTCTAAATTAGGTAGTTGATGCATCCTTGGGTTGTAGCCCTAAAAGCATTGTAGCAAAGATTTGGATTGTGACCCTAGATTTGAGCATTAGACTCAAGCAGGCTTAGTCGTCGTGGTTTTTCCCATATCGGTTTTTCCACGTATATCTTGTTTTATGTGATGTTTTTGTGTGCATGCATATTTCAGTATCACATGATTAATATTTGCACATTAAGGGTTAAAGAAAGTAGTCTGCACAAAAGGTTTTAAGAGCTAAATTTTTAACATCTATTGATTCACCCCCCCCCCTCTCAGTAGATCATTGTGTTCCAACACTATCATAATTGATAAATTTCATCTATTTGAAATTGATTGGGGAATTTGTTGGTATGTGTTTTTAGATATGAACATTGGATCTATTTTTTGGTCAATATATAGAGAAAATTAATGTTTTAGAGATTTTTTCATAAATGTTTTCTTTGATTTTTGGTCATTTCTAAAAATTTTGAGAAATTCTAATGTTTAGATATTTTTATGAAATGTGTTAAAAAAAAAAATTGTAAATATTTGGAGAAAAAGTGTATTGAGATATTTTGATGATGGGATTTTAGTCATTTAAGGATATTTGAGAAAAATAATCTTAAAATTAGTATTTCTTTATAAGATCATAAACTATTTTTAATTTTCAAAGGGCAAATGTACATAAATGTAGTTGAACATGGTAATTATTTTCATTTACAAATATGCTTAATGTTTTGGACTCAGAAATTATCATTAGTACAAACTTCTAATGTTTTATCATTTTTAATAAAGTACTTATAAATTCAATTATCGACCTATCAAATTTGTAAGATATGTTATATAAATTACTATTGATGTAACCATTGCACCTCATTTGGATGCAAGTGTTAGTATAGTGAATGACAAAGTTGTGCTAGTCCTTCTTTTAGAAGCACTCATTTCCCTTGTTGCATTCCACCAAATCTAACCCAACTACCATTACTTGTCATTGATTTTAAGGGTTAATGAAAAGGGTATTGGGGGTTTTCAAGGTTTTATTCATTATGAAACACCAATTATGTTTCCTCATTAAGTTTTTATATGAAGTGGCACTTTGATCATTTTTTGCATAGGAATCATGGAATGTAATTGTTATACAAACTTTATCTAGATTTCCTCCATTACTAATGAAATGAAGTACGTGGCATGAGAATTTCAAGCTTACAATTATTTTGATATTTTAGGAATACAATTATTTGTGCTCTACCTTTGATTTCTCTTGTAGTCTAATTAATTGGAGATTTTTATTAATATTACTATTGTATTCTTTTTAAATATAATTGTTGTGTTTCAAGTTATGTAGGGAAATTCAAATATCAATTTGGTATATGGGGCCCTTTTTTTAACTTTGATAAAAGGATTCTCCTTACAAAAAAAGTATATGTTAAAAAAATTATCCTTATCCAATTATGTCATTTCACATATACTTCCAACATTTAATAAAACACTAGTCTCTTGTAATTTGAAATGAGAGAGTGAGTGAAATTAGAGGTCTTCAAGATATTGTTTGTTTATGAATATTATTAAAATTTATCAATTACTAATATGATAGACTATAAGATGTGAGAATTTCATCTCAGATGTCTTGATTATGTGTTGTTTCAACTTTCAAGATTTGCATTCATGCCTTTTCTTTCTCAAATTTTTGCTTTGCTATATTGAATGATGATTTTTGAAGTGACTAAGGAATTTTAAAAGATTTATTTAGTACTTCAAATTCCTTTGTAGCATATGCATGTTGGGATAATAATATCGTCATTGTTTTAGATTTCTTTGACTTAATAAATTCCTTGATCATCATTGTGGATTTCCTAGTATCAAACCCTACACTTTGCTATTTATTTCTCTTGTTTTTTATTTGGTGTACCCAATGGTATTTTCTATAGTGACTCTAAGTAACTTAGTGAATCTATGTACTTTGAAACTTCTTGAAATTGCTAAGAAGAAAATACTTATGTATATAGGCATGGATAACATGAACTTAACCAAAATGGTTCCTTGGTTCATCATTTTGGATTGCTCATGGTTATTAAACCTTGCATGGTGCATTTCCCTTCTCTAGCATTTCCATTTGAGGTTATATGTTTTTGTTAGGAGTGCTTTCTTTATCTTACATTTTCCAATTAGGTGCACAAATTGGTCTTTTTTGTGGCATATACATATATAGATTAAAAATATAGCCATGGTTATCTTGTATTGTGATAACATGTGTATGTGATAGATAGTATAAGCATGGCTATCATGGAGTTACTGCATACATGCATATTAGGCAATACTACATCAAGAAGGGTTATGTGGATTGAGAGTTGTGACTAATTAAACTTCTAAAAAGAAGTTTTCAAATTTGTAAATGAACACTAGTTATGTTTACAACACAAAATATACATGAATCCTTTTACGTGTTTGTTTTTAAAATTTTATCATTGATATCTAGTTTGTTCTATCATTTTACAATTTACCATATTAAAGTTTGATAAAACCATTGTGTTTATCCCCTATTTTAACGCACATGCATAGGGAATCCTTGTCTCCTATTGTAGGAGATATATATTTAGTAGTGTTATCTTTAACTTTTATTTTACATTAATTTTTAGAATGTTTGTGTTTGGACCTTAGTGTTGTATTAAAATTTGCATGTCTTTAAGTTAAGTATGTATGCATAAATTAAAAAATATTATCTTTAACATGAATTGTAATTAATTTCTAACATATACTGGAAAAAAATTAAAAAACTAATTTTCTAATGTATGGCTCTATCATCTATTATGAGCCAATATTCAACATATGCAACCAAGAACTTAGTTCTAGTTATCTAAAACATTTTTTTTTGTAAATTAAGGTATATGCTAAGAACTATCATAAAGAACCTTACTAAACAATTTAAAAGTCAATAAAATAATAAAATAATTAGACAAACTATAAAAAAAAAATCCTTAACTATATCTTTTAACATCCAAATATGCAAAGACAAGGAATACTAAAAATTTAAAATTTTCCTAATTTAATTAGTCATAACCATTGAATTTTCACTTACTAGAACATATGAAATTATTTTTTTTAAATCAAATTCTCACTTATTTTTCCTTATTTTCTAATGAGAATTGTTATTGTCACCAACCTATGATTCCCCTACTTTTGGTAATGAGAAAATGTCAAATTACATCAAGATTAAGAGTGTGTGAAAAGAAACTTAAAAGAAAGGATTGTTTTCTTGCTCTAAAGTAATGTCAATCTCTTTTATTGCATTTCCTAGCTGATATTCATTACGTTTATATTTTTTAAATTCATAATGTCATTGTTATTAATTTATGGTTCTTACATAGTAAATTGCCACAATTATTTGTGGCATATATGATTGTCTATATTCTTGGATTTAAAAAAATTGTAAAAGGCATTAAGATTAATCATATTTCTTAACTAGGTGATAGAGAATATCTCATTGATCTTAAATTGTTTTGATATAGATACAAGTAGTGATATACTTATGACATTCAGTACATAAAAAAAAAATCAAAAAAGCACATACAATTTGAGTGGGAATTGTGGGATACCATTTATAGTATTGAAAAAATGTTTCAAAACTATACTAAATTTCTAAAAGAAATATAGTATTGCACATTGGTATTTTGTAAAAGAAAGGTGGGAAAGTACATGTAATTATTTGTCTGAGATATTCAATGAAATGATGGTGGTAGAGATGTCCAATAAAACTTGCCCCCCAAAAGAAATTGAAAGAAATTTTAAAATAATGAAAAGTTTAGGATTTTTCAATTTGTGTTGCATGAGAGGAACCATTAAAATTGACCATATGTCATATGTTAATAGGAATGTGAAGATCATTTAAAATTTTATAAAGGTTCCCTTGCATTCATATGAACTTTGAAGAAAAAATCATTAAAGATTGTTTCATATACATACATGAAATCTTAACAATATTAAAAAATTTAAAGATGTACATTTAGTTGTCGTAAATTGGAACAATTTGTGAAATCATTTGATAAGGATAAGAAGATCATTTTTAAAATTTTATAGAGGTGTCTTTGCATTCATATGAACATTCAAAAGAAATTCATAAAAGATCATTATATAAACATACATGATATATTAACAAAATTAGAAAATGTAAAAATGTACATTTAGTTGTGATAAATTGAACAATTTTTAAGTCTATTTTCAATTTTGTGTGTTAATATTTAAATTTATATTTGAGATCTATAATAAATGTAATTTATGCATCAAATAGTGGGCCTTACATTTTCTTTGTCTTGTAGTACTTTTGTTAAGGTCTTCAAAATGGGCATTAATTGCATAGAATGAAGGAGATAGAATTAAAAAATATATACATTACATCTTTCTATTTGGTTTAGAATTAGAAGTTTTACTTGTGTGTATTTTAAATTATTAATATATATTTAATTCTAGCAATATTGTATTATGTGTTTTGGACAAAAAAACTTGTAAGATTAAATAAACTCAAGCTATTAATTGCACAATACTTGAAACAATGGAATTGTGTGTACTTGGATTAGAAATTGTACATTGCATCCTCTTTCTATTTGGTTTAGAGTAAGAAGTTGCACACTTTTGTATATTTTAAATTATCATGTATATAACTAGCACTTGCACCTATAGGAGGTTCAAGGGAGACGCTGATAGGAAATTAAAGAAAAATTGTCAATGAATTGTAACAATACGTAATCAATTGTATAAAAATATATTTGTATTAATGTATGTTTTGCATAATATATAAGTAGGTACATTATTTTGTTGGATATGTTTTTTATAAACAATGAAAAACCTTTGAACAATTTGTAGTGAGTTTGCATAAGTCAAATTTACATAAGAGCATCTATTTGTCTTTTTGGAAGGTCCTCTTTGAAAGACATGGAATGTCTATGAAGTGAAACACAATGTTTATTAGATTGCTTTGAACAAGTAAGTCACTTCGTTGTAGTCTTACTCATAGAAAAATGGTCAGATCCTGTAAGTCTTAAATGTAATATTGGCAGAAGAAGTGCTTGTTCACATCAAAGTTAATCTTATTGAAAATAAACATTTGAGGAAAACAAATACATGACACTTTGATAGCAAAATGGCCAAATTCTATAAGTCTTCAATGTAATATTGGTGAAAGAAGTGGTTGTTCACTTCAAAGTTGATCTTATTGAAAATAAACAACATTTGAGGAAAACAAATACATGAAAAATTGGCACCCCTTATGGGTGTTATTGCTATTAGTTACACTAAAGATACAAGGCAATTTTGATGGCAATTTTTTGGGGGGATTAATAAAGATAATATGAAAAAATAGGGTTAGGATTTATTCCTTTAAAAAATGCTAGAAAGAAAAGATATTGCTAGGGGAATCTGTATCTATGAGGAAATTCTGAGAGACGTGGGCTGCCCACTTGGACTATTGGTTGACCTACACCTTGGGGACAGATTTACTTTCTCCAAAGCCTTGATACATAGTTCTGAAGGGTAGTCTGCAACACAACCTATTCGTGGACCTACACCAATTGACCATTTGAGTTATTTTCCCAACTGATAAGATTGTAATGATTTTTTGGAGTGAAGCCTTTGGAGCATGATTTCTAAGGAACCTCTATTCTAGTATCTTGAAGGTTTTTATCTAACAAGCTCCTTTTGTAGCACACTTCTTGATTATCTTGACAATCTGCACTTTTTTGTGCCTCTTGAGCGTTGTTATCTCTCTTCTCAAGTACAATCCCTTCTTGAAGAAGCATGTCTACATCAAAGTCATTAGAAAGCGTTTCTTAGTTTGAAACCTTAGACCCACAAGGTGTAAACATAGTGCAAATTTCCTTTGTTTTGTTCCTTTTAAAAGAAGGCCAAAAAACTTCTGATTCTTTTAGCATAGTAGAAGTGCATATAAATTCCTTCTGTGAATGAAGTTTTTCCAACTTCTCAACCAAATGCTACTCATCTCTATTTGCTTTTGAGTTTGGTTCACTACCAATCATCAAGTTCTCTTCATCATCAACAGGCAATTCATCTTCATTAAGTGGATCCTTCTAAAAAAAGAATAAAGAAATCATGTTAATCTTACAGAAGTTTGATATAAACCCTAAGAGATTTTAAACATAAATCTTGTACATCTAACACTGCCAGAAACAAAACTGGATCAAGTGAGAACTAGAATGAATCAAAATGGCAACTAACAAGAATAAGTAAACAAAAAGTGGCATGTTGAGTGGTTCTCTCATTGACTGCAAGATAGAAACCACACCTTTTAAGTTTATGCTTTGCAAAGTTCCCAAATCGTGTTAGTTAATTTATGGGCTTATTTCTACAACGATGACCTTAGACATAAAAATTAATTCTACTCGTGGGTTTATTCCCCAAGTTACATACTAAATTGAGTATAAAGAGTGGTGTGTATTTTAAAAATTGATTAAAAAGGACTAGTGCCACGGTTATAATCACTCAACTCATTGCATTCTTTGTTATAGCATCCTTTATTTTTATGAAGTATACAGTGTATGTACATATAATAAGAGGATAAATTTTGAGAGAATTATTAAAAAATAGATTGATTGTACTAATTGAAAGGTGAGTTATCAAATATACACCAACCTGCACATTGGTGTGGTCTATGCTATTTTCCTCCAAAAAGTTGATGAATTCTTTGAAGTTTTCTTCAGTTGAGAGATAATGCCCACTATAAGGCCAAATTGACTATAGACAAACCAATAAAATGTTAAATTCCTGCTTATTTTCGTGAACACAAATAAAAAGAACAAAAATAGAAAGAATAAGATATAAGGAAAACGATTTCAATGGCCATTTGTTGGTTCCAATGTCACATTTAAACATACAAGAAATAGTATGTTTAGGTTCTTAAATTTTAAGACTTAAGTGATTTCAACCACAGAACTACACCCTCATTTGATTATGTGAGCTAATGATAATGATTTCTATATTTTGGAGCCTATGCCATATGGTGTTGGTTCCACTAATTCTTAGCATTGAACTGTCCACAAATTAAACTTCAACTTATTCATCTAAACTCAGAGATTTTCACGAATACAATAATTTTGTTATATTGTAGCACTAATTACAAACAGTCAGATGAAATATAAACCCTAATAATCTTTATCTTCATCTACAATAAACTATAGGGCATTTCATTTTTCTTTAAAAACTAGCACTTGCACCAATGAGGTGCAATACTTACACCAATAGGCTGATATACTTTGGTATTTTTTATTAGCGAGAAAATCCATGGAGAAGAAATGTGCACGACTATTGTTTTGGGGAATGTGTTGATTCGGTGAGCATGCCAAGAAAAGCAAAAAAGGAAAACGCTAGCGTCAGACTGGAGGAGATCCCGGTGGGGTTCCCCCACGTAATAGCCTATCGGCTAAATATAATTGTTTCAGTACTAAAGTGCCAAATGGAAATGAAGGGTAATTTCAATGACCTTACAAATGGCATAAGGGTACAAAAAAACCAGATATTTCAATGGCCTTACAATTTGTCTGTTCCATTTTTTTTATTTGGTTAACTGAACTCTTTCTAAAAGATACAAAAGCTTTTTCATAGGGAAACAGTATGCAAATACAATGTTTGAAGAAACAGTGTAAAGATAGACATAACATGGTGCAATGGCATAAACTTGGTGAGATTTGAATTCTTTTCATTTTTCATGGAAAAAAATTTTTAAAAAGTTAATAAAGTATGTGTCTCACCTTTTTAGTCTTAGAGAGGATCCAAAAACATCTAATAACAAGCAAATCTCAAAGCTAAAGCCACAATCCCATATGAAATTATTTTAATTGAAGCGGGGGCTTTTCCTTTGGAAGCATCGGCGATAACCTGATTGATAAGTTATCTAAAAAAGGTTGAAAACATGGATAACCACTGATGGCCCAAAACGATTATGGAGGAGACGCTAAATCTTAGAAAGAAAACTTAGATGAAGCAAAACAACAAGTAGTTGAACAAGTGGGACATCAAATTACAAGAGTGTCCTAGCACCAATAGTGAAATAAAAAACTACACGAGGGAAAAATTTAGGACTGCCATGTGGTCAAAACAAATTGGACGGAAAAAAGCATACTACATGAGAGAATTTAACCCAATAAAGGATCATGGTGAAATATTTAGGTGCAGCTATTAAAGGGAAAGCGAGGTTGTTAGTTGCACAATTAAGGACAGGATCGCACCATCTTAGGTGTGAGACTGGTAGGTGGAAGATAACCTAAGAAGATAACCTAAGGAAACTTGGGAAGAAAGAACTTGCAATTTTTGCAATAAGGGGCGGTAGAGACAGAATGGCACTTCATCATGGAATGCACAGCTTATGAAGACATCCGTAATCAAAACGAAAATAGTTTGGGTGTGGACAATATGCAGCAGTTATTTGAGGATAAGATCAACCAAACGGCCAACCTTCTAGTCAAAATTAATAACAGGAGATCCAACTTGGAAAAAAGCATGAAGACAAATTAAGTTGTTTGTCTTAATCCCATAGACTGTTTAGTTTTGTGGACGTCATTAAAATCTTTCATTTCATTCATTTCATCTAGAGCAAAATTTCCACATATCAAAGAGATCTAAGTTGATTGTCTTTTGTAGGGCCATAATTGTAAGGATAATTTTACAGGAAAAAATTTCATCAAACATGCTTGAGGGTGTTTTTTTATTTATTTTCATATGGCAAAGGATTTTATGAGATGAGAATTGGATTTATGTTAAGAGGATAGAAAGTCTTATGAGATGATAAAATATTTACAAGGTGGTTGTTTAAAGGGTGGGATTGGGAATTTGTCTTCAACCATTTAAACATTTTTTTGGTCACATGGCATGCATTATTAATATACCCACCACTAGCCTTTTTGGTCAAGCCATCATTTTAAGTTTTTACACACTCTAAAAACTATTGCAACATGTAGCCTTTAGAACATGTTCACTAGAGAAGCCTATTTCTTAAAAAGAAAACTTGGATGAAGCAAAACAACAAGTAGTTGAACAAGTGGGACATCAAATTACAAGAGTGTCCTAGCACCAATAGTGAAAAAAAAAACTACGCGAGGGAAAAATTTAGGACTGCCATGTGGTCAAAACAGATTGGACAGAAAAAAGCATACTACATGAGAGAATTTAACCCAATAAAGGATCATGGTGAAAAAACCTATTTAGGTGCAGCTATTAAAGGGAAAGCGAGGCTATTAGTTGCACAATTAAAGACGGGATCGCACCATCTTAGGTGTGAGACTGGTAGGTGGAAGATAACCTAAGGAAACTTGGGAAAAAAGAACTTGCAATTTTTGCAATAAGGGGTTGTAGAGAGAATGGCACTTCATCATGGAATGCACAGCTTATGAAGACATCCGTAATCAAAACGAAAATAGTTTGGGTGTGGACAATATGCAGCAGTTATTTGAGGAGGATAAGATCAACCAAACGGCCAACCTTCCAGTCAAAATTAATAACAGGAGATCCAACTTGGAAAAAAGCATGAAGACAAATTAAGTTGTTTATCTTAATCCCATATACTGTTTAGTTTTGTGGACGCCATTAAAATCTTTCATTTCATTCATTTCATTCATTTCATCTAGAGCAAAATTTCCACATATCAAAGAGATCTAAGTTGATTGTCTTTTGTAGGGCCATAATTGTAAGGACAATTTTACAGGAAAAAATTTCATCAAACATGCTTGAGGGTGTTTTTTTATTTATTTTCATATGGCAAAGGATTTTATGAGATGAGAATTGGATTTATGTTAAGAGGATAGAAAGTCTTATGAGATGATAAAATATTTACAAGGTGGTTGTTTAAAGGGTGGGATTGGGAATTTTTCTTCAACCATTTAAACATTTTTTTGGTCACATGGCATGCATTATTAATATACCCACCACTAGCCTTTTTGGTCAAGCCATCATTTTAAGTTTTTACACTCTAAAAACTATTGCAACATGCAGCCTTTAGAACATGTTCACTAGAGAAGCCTATTTCATAGAGGCTAAGTTAGTATCAGATTTTTGGGGTTGACAAATACAGCTTTAGACATATTTTTCACTGAAAAATGTAAGATTATGGATGGATGCACCAACTCCCCAAACTTTATTGATGAAAATTGATTTTTTTCCAAACCGTAAAACAAGTTGATAACATTTCAAATATGTTTCAGCAAACCTATAGCACCTTACCGTCCCCCCATGTGGGCAACCCCGTTATTCAACTCTTATGAAGACATTTATTAAAACATTTCTATTTTGTATGATCCAAACTCCATTCCATTTCCGTCCCTTCCAATGAGCTAATTATAGTCCTGATTCAGGCATCAAATGAATAAACAAAAAGATAAAAAAAAACCTTCAAGTTGGAAGTAGGCTTCTAGCCTTTCACCTGGATTATCAGAAAATATTTGAATTCTCTAATACCTTAAAAATTAATGCCACCTATAATACCATAGATATGTTCTTGCAAACATTAATGCTAGATATGTTTGTGCATATATAGCATTTGCTCTATGATGGCCCTTGTTTTATCTTGTTGCCCAATGAATTTGTATTATTGATTAGAAACACTAATAACTGATTCAATTAAATAGCCAGTTAAACATTTTAGTCTTTTATAAATTTGTGAAGGTGAAATTAATAAATAATACTCCGGATGTTAAAGTAGGATCTTAAAATATATGTTTTGCGGTAAGGTGAGGCCAATTGGAAATTAAAACATGAGAAGGTAATGGGAATTATAGAATATTTCATGAATTATTTTATTTCATGAATTATTTTATTTCATCAAGAAGAAGATTAGGCTTTTTTTTTGTTTTTAATTCTTTTGAACTTTTCCCATTATAATGCTCCAGTATTCAGCCTTGGTATGACTCAAGAACCAGCTGAGCTGCAACTCAGTCACGTTCAGACAGCTTGGCAAGTTAAGGCTTAGCATCGACTCCTCGAGATTCCTCAAATTTACAAAAAAAACATTGATTTGGCCAGAACCTGATATCAACTTGGCATTTGACCCTACCATCCCCAAATAAAAGCATAACAAACAACAACATTTAAACTCACTTTATTTTCTGTTTTCAGTCTCGAACTTGATTTTTATGAGAAAAAGGGATTTTGCAGAGGAAAAATAAAATCAAAAAATAGAAGGCTACCAACAGATTTTACAATTTCGGAACAGATATAAGTTGCATTTTATCTAAAGTTTCAAAATTGCAATCTGCACTTGATTTTCAGCAGAAGGCCAGATTACCAGTGGCTCTTCTCCTAGCTTCTGATATTATTATTCTATCTATGTCTTTTACGCCATAGATATCAAAATCAATAGATTTTGGACTTGGTAGACAATGTTTTAAGATCATATTACAAAATACTAGTTTCATTAAGGGTGACTGAGCAACTGATTTAACTTTTTCCAATTAGCACATATATTGACACTAGTTTGTGTTATGTGGATATCTTTGAAGTTAAATTCTAATAGAACAAAATAACAATATTATGAAATTTCAATTCTATGCCAACTGCCAAGTTTGAAATTTGTCTAAGCCAATATTGATTGGTCACCTTGCGTAGTTAAATTCTATCTACTGTGAAAACATACATTTTGATGCTTCATTGGGATTCTGCAAATATGATCTTTTCCTAGAATTCATGACTTGAATTTTGCCTTGTGCCATTGGCATTGGTACTTCTCCACCATAGAGTTAAAATTTAAAAATGATATATTCCAATACCTATAATTGTGATCTCTTTTGCCTTTTTGTATAAGGCGACAATTTTTTTTAAGTTAGTTATAAATTTTTTATGTTGTTTTGACAAAATAATCTCTTCTTTTCACTCAAGAGTTATCCTGAAAGAGCGTGATAACTCCGGTGACAATCCCTGTCATATGTTCTTTTTTGTTCTACCATACAATATACATATCCACAGTGCCGATTGCACCAGAAAAATATTGATTTAGGTGGCAGCTCAAATTCTATGGTTGGTGTAAGATTTCAACATAATCTACCTCTCAGTTTTTTGCATGCCCTTTCTCAGCATGAACTGCACTATCTACATGCATCATCGCTGGCGTACAACAATGCCAGTGGGGGACCACAGTCAATGACCTTCACTACAAATACTGCCATGTCCCCTTCTCTTGTGCGTGATAGAACTCCCATCAGTTGAGTGGAATCCCTTCCAGCATCAAAGGCTGGTGTCTCCACAAGATGACAGTCAACACCCAGCAGGCCAGAACCGAACATTACTGCTTGATACAACTTCATTGGTAATGCCTGATGAAAGCCAAAAATTTCATTTTACACAAGTTCTTTCATCTTCTACAGCTTTATAAAAATAAAAACACGTAATTAATTTAGCGACATAGGCACCATCTGCTCCTCTCAAAGTGTCATCCACTGCACATCAAATTAAACCATATTACAATCTACATCCTTCTTTTGATGTGGAGATAAATTTATAGTCCTGTTTTCTGATTTATCTTTCAAGTTTTGCTTCTGCCATAACACATTAAATTCTACAATTAGTGTGTGTTGCAGAGTGCTTCTGGGATCTGAATCTAATACAGACATGTAGGTCGTGCTTTTCCAGCTACTATTTTTCTAAAAGGAACAGTTTGTGCACATTATTTTTCAAATGTGATGACAACATAAAGGCACAACGATTAAGATCATTTGACCTCGTTTAAAATTGCTGTGGAATACGTGACACCAACTAAAAAGTGAAAAACAGGGCAACTCGTGAACATGGATCCACAATGCTTATGCATATGCTTGACCTATGTACTTTAATTTTCTCAAGTTTTCAAAGCCAACCACCTATGGAAAACAGGGAGCATCCAAAAATTATAATAATGTCCACTTTCCAAAACAAAAGGCATCAATAACACCAATTGTACAAATCATTTAACTCCATTTGTATACTTAACCTTGCGATTTTCATTTGACTGGTGCCCACGGTAATCTTCTGACAGGAAAAGCAAAATTATAATCAATTGTAAGAAAACAATTCGTGTCCTACGTGATGCAGAGAACGGGAATTTGGAAATACTAGGCCCTCTGTTTACAAGGCTTAAATTAACCAGAGCCGCATACGCAGCATTATTGTGGCGTTTACTAACAAGGATTTATTATGCCACGCTGATTTTCAATTGGGGCTAGAATAAAACAGCAGAAAGTAGAGTTTGCCCAGTGAACCGGTTACAACTAGGCCATAAAATCTATTCTTCAATTGCATAGCTCGTATATTTAAACAATAAACCTACAAAAAATCAAGATTCATATGGATCATAAGGTTTGCACCAAATTAGCCATGAATTTCCTCTCTGGAAACAATAAACCTACAAAATATCAAGATCAAAAAAGTAGATAACAGAAATTGATAAACCGAAACACACCTTTTGCCACTGGTCCAGCTGCATCTTTTCCCGCCCACGACCGATATCCGCAACAACCGAGGACTCAACCCTTGTATACAATCGACTTTCGTCAATTGACAGAAACCCTTTTTCTGCCGAAATTACTCCAGATCTAGAGGAATTTTCGCGGAATTAGTGGTCGAGAGTGCAACCCCATCAGCCACATTTGCCCCATCTACCTCTGCTACGAATCACAAAGCTGCAGTCTGTCCTGATCCTCCAATTCTCTACCAGGGCTAAATTTAGTCATGGCTTCAAAAAGATTGCCAGAAACTTCAACAGAAAACCGATCCATCTCCGCTGAGCAAATACATTGAGGAACAAATCAAAATCAAGAAGACGAAGCAGGCCATAGCCTGCACTCATACGACATTTGCATTCCACAGAATCCTTCCACTTCTACTGCCAATCCAAAACGCGTCAATAGCCAGAAAAAATATAAATATATGCACAAATTCTGTCAGCTCCCTTTTCGCTTGAGCTCCTGGTGGGGTTCCCGGTGGGGTTTCCAGCGTCAGACTGGAGGAGATCCCGGTGGGTTCCCACACGTAATAGCCTATTGGCTAAAAATGTAAATGCTGGCCTCTCTCCCCTACACTCCCCACAAGCTGCTGTACAACACCAGTGTAGCAACAGGCATGAAAAACTTAGGTATTACAAAGTAGTAAGGAATGATAGCAGCCAATAGATGTCCTTGCTAAGACTCGACCAAAGTAACAGGCATGTTGAGGTGGGCAATATGAATTACCACTGGATTCACATAGCTAAGAACATATCATTTTTCTACACGGATCATAGGCTTTTATTCATGTATTTGCACCTATCCCTACATTGAAAATAGTACATCTTGGTAGTATGATACCCTACACCAAATACCTAAAACAAACTAATTTGAAGTTATCAGAATTTTGAATCAATGTTTATTGTCATTCATCCTGACAATAAACCAGTGTGGTTTTTTAAGGTCTTCAAAATTTCAAAACTATTTACACAATTTTTAATGGAAGCTTTGTTCCTTTATCAGGATTCATTGACATTTATTCGGTCCTCTTCAAGTAATTATTAATTGGATGCTATTATGAACAGAGGATATGAACAATCTCCCATTTGAAGAGACAAAAGAACTGAGTAAATTCCCCTAGGTAGTTTGGATTCTATAGTTTGTATTATAAGGAACAATTTTATCTATGTTCAAACTTTAACTGACAACCCGTGCTCCCTAATCACAGTTTCCACAATGGTCAAAACTGTCCAAACGGTTTTCACCACAGTTGAAACTGTCAAACCATTTCCTCGTTTAGACAATTTTTTCGCAATTGTCCCAAACACCTCAAAATCCACATGCTCATGTTTCCTCTTTTGAAGTTATTTGAGGCTTGACTCTGAAAAAATGCCATGGTTTGTTCTGTAAAATGAGGTTAAAACATATTCCAAAGTCCAAACACTTATTTAGTCTTCTGTACCAAGATGTTTGGCTGTTAAACCAAAACAACAAAGTTTCAATAATTTCTATGTCAAAAAACAGATCAAAAACACTCTTTTGCAGGGTAGAGACATAGACACAGGAAGAGACTATATTTATTATATACCAAGAAAAAATGCTGAGTGACAAGATAACCCAAATTAGATTTGAGAGAAAATCAAAGTTTTACAAAGCAATAAAACTCAGGTTTCTGACTACACAATAAATGTTTGTATGCTATTAAATTTGTGGGGTGGGCAAATTAGTCCTCTTTTAATTACTATTGAGAACAGTAACAAACAGTACTATGGATTCCAGTAAATACCAGTGAAGGACACGCACAACAGTATCAAACTAGACTGAAAAGATGTTTAAAATCAATATCATTAATTCCAACCCAAAACAATAAAAAATGATTTGGAAAAGCCAGTGTTTAAAAAATCTATGAAAGCTCCTGGTTAACTGTTGAGCAATAATATGAATGATGAACAAAGAGAAAATGGCGTATCATAAAGAATGGCCAAGACTGGTGTAGGTGCAGATAGGATTGCCCAAGCACAAAATTCTGTCATAGGAGAACGAAACAAAAATGAAAGAACATGGAAAACAAAGCAGACGCAATATACAATTAGCATGGAAAAAAATGCAGTACCATCTCAAACTGTGTTTGTCTCTGTAATTCGTTGTTCGTCCAACTCCAAAGCTTATAAATAAATGTGGACAGAACAATCTATTTATACAAACTGGAGGCGGTGACGGAGGGCGGTTGAAGGGAATAGATGACGGTTGAAGGGACTAGTTACAAAACTGTTCAGCCTCCTCTGTTCACACTTTTTCATGCTTGCACATAGCCTCTGCGAGGTGATTCAATGAAAATAGATGACAAAATATTCACTTGTATAAATAGAAATGTGGGGCAGAATATCCACTTGCCCATTTAGAATAAATTTTGAGTGTGTATCATAAGACACTCTGCAACTTTCGCTGTAATAACAATGCCAAAATTCTGCCTAGCTTGATCCTTCTGCATCAACTAATGCAAAATCGATATCATATCAACATACCCACCTACCACATGGAATTAAACTTGATTAGTAACAACCTCCAAGAATGAAAATAAATTTTTTATCAATTATACTATTGTATTTCAACTTAAAATAAACCAATTCCATTTACTATGGAAAAACACATTACTTAAAAGTAAAAGCATCTTGTCTATATTGAAGTAACCAACCAATCTGAACGTTCATTAAAAAACAACTTCTAAGATGCCTATTTTGACTTTTTTGGAGCAAAATTGTCGAAGCAAGTTGCTTTGCACTTTTTACCCTTTTCAATTGTTGCAATATAAAAAAATCTAGTTTATGTTAATATTGACAAAAGCCAATCACAGTCCAACGAAACTGACGTCATGAATTACGGTTTTGTAACAGGACATAATTTTCAGAATAGAAAATGCTCTAAAATTAAAAACAATGAATATGGAGATGAACTGGTAACATACTTGAATTAGTGTAGTTAATGTTATCGTTGGGAAGTTTGGCATTTGACCTCAGAAGCTCCACAATACTTGCTAAAGAAGAAGCTCCTGAAGCCACTTCAACCATACTCTTAACTGTCTCTTCTGCTGACTTGATCTCATCATGAAATTCATTGCCCAGCAACAGAGTCAAGAAGCTCTCATCCAAAATAAGACTAACCCACTGCATCACTGAAACCAAGGAAGGCACCCACCTGGAAACATTAGCTAACGGAAAATCCAAAGGTCCTGTCACGTGGCAAGACGAGTACACTGCCAACCATTTTGATAGGTATCTGACTAGCTTTAAAATCTCCCTGCTGTCAAGCCACCCAATAACCCATCCCAATACATTCCCGTCAATTGATGCTGATACCACAGAATGGAAACAAAAATCAGTGGTTGAAAACCTGTCAAAAGCAGTGGCTACTAGCAGAGCAGTCTGCTGAAAGGCAAAATCATGTTTTTTGTGTTCCTTGATCTCCATTGCCTTCAAAGCTTGCTGCTTTCGTTCCCTTCGGAAGGGGGCTATGGTGTTATCATCTTTTGAAGGACAGAGAAAATAGGTTAGAATGAGCAGCAAATCAGGTGGTCGAATATCAGTCATGCTTTCCAGCGTGAGACATAGCATGTCACTCCGTTTTGCTTCCTTCAGTTTCTCAACCAGGTGGATGTGTAGACACAAGCTGATGGGTAAGGAAAGCCCGAGGAGGAGCTTCAAGGGCCTCCACAACCTCAGCTCGACACAAAATCTAACCATTTCCTTAACAAATTCCCGCCCCAGATAAGGCCCCACCTTCTCCAGCAAATTCAGGATGTTCTCTGACTTATTACTTTTCCCTTCAACCTGCTCCTGCACCATATTAAGAAAGGGGTTTATGAGATCAAAGAAGGTTATTGAGGTTAAATTAGCAGGGATCGTAGATTGAAGATTCCTCAACATCTCTGATTCTGCAACAATTAACTGCTCATCTTTATCACAGATTTTCCACATAAAAAGTCTCCTCAAAGGTTTATCTGTATCTGTATCTGTATCTGTGACTGTCGCTGTGGCTTTTTCTTTGAAGAGACTATGGAGGATGGCATTGCCATTGAGACTGATAGAACATTTTGAGGTACCCTCTACCTCTTCTACGGCTGCCCTTCTTACAATATCTAGCAAAGTAACCATCATTCAACTGTTAATGGAGATACTATGCAGTCCTGGTTACAAACCTTCTGGGGCTGTTCTCACCCCAAAAAAGCTTGATCATATAACGATTTTCAATTTAAACCACAATTTGCTGTTTATGGCACTATTCAATTAGAGATCCTCTGGACCTGTTTTTTGCCCAATCTCATCAATAGTGCTGCCAAAAAAACAAGTTTCAGTTTCAGTTTCAGTTAGAAATGCATTTTTGTATTATTGTACATAAAATGAATACACTCACAGCCACCATGCTGTAAGGATGCAGCTCTTACCGTAAAAGTAGATCCTTTATGAATGCTAATTCCTCAGTTTCAGGGACCTTTGCGACACCACAGGTGACTGCCTTCTCCCCGGCCTAGAAAAACAATGTACAAGAGTCAGTGAGCATTTATAAAAGTTAGCATAGATTTAGAACTTGAATCATAATCTCCTCTGTCTTTTTAAATGTGTTGGGTCTGCAACTAATCTTTTCTCATCTTTTTCCAACTCTTCATCCTGATGATGGATCACTGAGCGTAATCCGAAACGTTGATGCAAAAAAGCTTACACAATCAAAATCCAGAAACAATTTGCAACATTCTCTATGGATTGTGGAAATCTACTATCACTAATGAAGAAGAAGATAATGATCTTGAATATTCATCTCATGAAGATTCTATAGTAACAGTACAGAAAATAGATACCATGACAGTCATCAACAAGGAATATATGAAGGTATTTTATGTTGAAAGGGCACAAGTTACCAGTGAGGCAATGGATTTGGGGTATAGAAGACATATGAGTTTGAAAGAGCAATCAAATGTATGATAGTTGACAAGGGTTTCTGAAGCACAAGTATAGACATGAGATTTTATTGAAGCAATGCCATTAGAACCCAGTCCCAGCATGTGGGTGCCTTGCTTGGAGCATGCATAACTAGCAACAATATCGATTTGGGGTATTGTGTGGCAGAACACCTTGTGAATTAAAAGCCTGACGATGTTGAAGGTTAGATAATGTTCTCAAATCTTTACATTTAACTACTGCAGATGGAACAAGTCCATGAAAGAAGGAATCAGGCAATGCACAGATTAAAAGAGATTACAATCACAGGAAATAATGTCTTTTATCTCTAGTCTATTGTCAAGAACAGTGAATATGAAAGTTAATCACAAAGGCACTTCCAAATATGGTTATTTTTGTGCAAGACAAGTCAGTTTGACTGGAAGAACCACTATCTAGCTGTTCTGGAGCCACTTCATTTGGCATATAGCAATGCTCCCAAAATGCAACCTTTTGCTAGCACCTCATCAAGGTGGCATACATCATTGTTTCAGTATGATATTATAGCTCAAAATTATAGCATAATCAGTCTTGATGAGTCTGTTCAATTTGTCAATTCTGTGATTGATCAATAGCATAGTCAAGAATGAATTAAGACTCTGTATGTTTTTTTTAGTCTCCCAGATCCAAGGATTATTTCTGTTTGTTTTGAAGGCTTAGAGAACATTTTGACAGGTGGAGGAATAGGGAGGACAGCAAGAGACAGAGATACTCCTTTGCTGTTTGCAGGCAATTTTGTCAAGATCAAGCATAACCCTAGAAGAAAATGATGAAAGATTGAAGGCTTTTCTTATGGAGAACATGGAATGGCAATTGTAGTTAATTCAATGAGTTTCCTGCAATGGATATTCACCTATGGCGTTAAGTGCAATATCAAATATAAGGAAAAGTTATCAAAAAGTGGACTGTGCAAAGCATAATATCAATAAAAGCAAACCATGACAGCCATATAATGATAAATGTGATGGAAGACAAGCACTGTGATTTAGGGTGATTGTTTTCAAGAAACAATGCATGTACTGCCATAAAAGAAATACAGTACAATCATGACAGTCATAATGAGCAGAGAGTTTGAACACAGAAAATCCAAATGAAATTATGACAGTCAATGCAGTGGCACAGTCATCCATTGCGTAGTAAAGATACAGATGCAAGCACAATCATAAGAACAAAGTAAGGGTTTCAGGGCAGCATTCTTTCTATGAACAGTTGACTGAGATAGCTCTTGTTTCAACTGTACACCCTCTCATGAATCTCATTCATGTTATAATCTTGCTCGATCTTATCATAGTGAAAGAATTATGATACTGCTGGCCGCAGTTACATGGCATCACAAAGAAACCCCAGAAGCCTGCAAGGAAAAATATAGCCACGGCTATTGTATAAGGGAACTTTTTCTATTCACAGATGTTAAGTAAAGTATAGAGGACTGCTGTGAGAAAAGACACAGGAAAATAAGGGTTTCCATTATTTCTGCACAATAACTGAGTCGGGCATATGGAGATACATAAAATGCAGAAACCTCAAAGAAATATGGTGAGGCCGCGGCCACGAGGGAACTGAAAACCCCAAGTTCCTGTAACATACAGTGATATGCAACATAAAAAAGTGCAAAATGTGAAAGTAACGGCATTTACAATGGCTTTAAGCCGTCTATCTTCTTTTAATAGATCAAATGCAGACAGAAATGAATCTTGGCAGAGCTCGAGTTGAGCATGAAATGCACAGAAAACCAAAACATATGCCCAAATATTTTCTGTTTAAATGTGGCTCGAAGCAGCACATTGAAGAAAATGATGATGCTTACCAAAATGTACACAGAATCTGCATAAAACAAATCCTCCAGAAAATCTCATGAAACCTTCGGATGCAAGAGAAACCCTGGCGGCGCCCTCACAGCAGAGTGAAATGAAAAGAATGACTGAAATGGAAAATGTGTGTTGAGCTGTGCGTGTATGTTTAGGGTTTTCAATGCCCTAAAATGGCACGTGAGCACTAAGGCATTTTTTTGCCTATGATTTTAAACAACATTTTTATAACTAATACTCCCTTGCTAAATATAAAGTGCTTTATGTATGATTTGTATTTTGCTTTTTTTTCTGTTTTTTTTTTTTTTTTGCATCTAATTTGAATGTGAATAATATTAAAGTGATATGTTATATGTCACTTTAATGATATTTGTGGTGCAAAACTAATAGCTTTCATTTGTTTTATGAGTCAAAGGTGGGTATTATTGAAAATTTATGACAGTGCCAAGCATGTAGGGAGGTTGAGGTAGTTTACAAACATATGGAGAGTATATAGGGTTGTTTGAAGTCAGTTTGAGGACATTTGGAGCATTTTTAGGTGCTTTATGATGGAAGATGATGTGGCTTGACTTTTTCTTATCTATTGTGTCTTTTTTGAGTCTTTTAGAAGGCTTAAAAATAGGTTTTTTGGAGGCATATAAGCTCATGGAGCTTCTAGATCCTTCTTTAGTGGAATTTGGAGGGAGTTCGGTGTTGAGATGATGAATTGCACAGCCCCTGAAGCTCCGGAATCTTCAATGCAGGACTTTAGCCATGAAAGATAATCAACCACAAAAGAAGTGTTGCAACAATGGAATGCTTGATTAAAGATTCTATATTGATATGATATCTAATTGATATCTTGATATGATTGATTACAAATGTACAAGATGCCTGAATATATAGGCAAGAGCTAAACCCTAATATGCATGAGATGTTGCCATGTGTCAAGATCAACAACATGTGACAACATGTGAACCCTAATGGTGAAGATCATTAAATGAGGGGATAAGTTCTAGAAGGACAACTCATCTTCTAGAAGGAATCTTATCCCTACAAATAGGAAGGGAATATTATCCCATTTATTAAATGATTTATCTAATAATGCAACCTAGGACTTAATGATTAAATGCAAGACCTAAGTTAACTTATGCTAGTGTAATAATTAATTAATTAATTACACCAACATTTTGGAATATAGTCACTTGTGTGACTCATTTGTAATCAGTTCTGACTTGTTCTTTTCTGCTCTATGACTTATTTTGAGTCCTTTAGAGAAAATACAGTGTTTGTAACTTAGTTTGACATGTTTACCAGTTTTTACCTTGGAGATCAATAAAAATAAGTGTTTTGCCTTTCTTAATTTTATGTGCTCTATTGTGTGCCTTTTGGTGAATGATTCAATTATCTTGTGAAGTACTTCATTCCTTGTAGTTGAGTTTATTTGGTGGCACCTTTGTGCAAAAAGTGTATGCTTTTGCAGGTCATGAGTAGTGTTGAGTGCAAATAATCCAAGTTTTGAAATTTCCTTTTCCTCCTAGGATTATCCATTATGTCCTCCTCATGAAATATTGATGCAAAGGCATATGGAATTAAGTTGTGCAAGTTAAATTGTGTTATTGATCGACCTATGTATGTAGTTGTGTTTACAGGTCTTAGTTCGTATTTTGGTCTATCACCCTTTTAAAAGCTTTCAGTTTTCAGTTTATGCACTCCTTCTTACCCCTTTTCCTAGTAAAAGCAGTAGATTAGTTTTAAGGTGACACCATAGGAAGCCAGCCTTCTCCAGAGGTTTGATCTCGTATAAGGTACCCACACCTTGGGATCATTCTCGTGTTTTCACTAGATTGTTGAATTTCATATTCAACGAGGTGCAAATCCAGGAGATAACAGAAGGAGCCTCATATGGTAGCCAAGCAAGTGAAGCAATCTGATCAGAGGTATTTAACAGCAAGACTGGCTTTAGAATGGTGGATAAGCTTGACAAATTATCTTTCAAAGAATCATTTCAGCAAAAATGTGTTTTACAAGGTATTCCATCAATTAGAGAGGCAAAGATGCAGATCAGTGGATAACAAATAATGCAGATAGGGTTAGTGATGATCTGTCTAGGCTTGTTACTGGAATGGTGAAGCCAATCGTAGATATTTCGTGGCTTACTTTGCATATGAATATGCTCACAGGAAAAAGGGGGGTTATGATATTGTATGCATACATGTTATTGGGATTGGGATTTTTACGGTTAGTTACTCCAAATTTTGAATCGCTGACAAGCAAAGAACAACAACCTGAAAGCATATCCAAGTTCATGCATTCAAGACTTCATTCTCATGCAGGGTTTGTTACATTCTTTGGAGGTGGTTCCCAAGAGCAAGAGATGGTAGAGTCAAAGTTTAGAGATTTGTTTGAGCACTCTAAATACCTTTTGAAGAAGAAATGGTTATTTTGAATTGTAGATGAGTTTATCACAAAGCAGTTTCCACACAGTGTGACATGTGGTTTATGTTTAATGTATGTTATGGATCATAAAGGAGATTAGGCTCAAACTTATGTCCAAGAGGAGTTGGCTCATGCACTACAATTCTTAGCATCGGTGGTATCTCAGAGCTTCCTTGCATTTGGTGATGTACTTGAACTTTATGGAAAATTCCAAGAGCTTTATGGGGAAATGCACAGAATTATGGAATTGGATGAGTTGTTGGATGCTACTCAAAAAGATGTAAAGTCTACTATGCTTAATCCTTTAATGCTTATAGAAGAGAAGAGGAACTCAAAGAAATTTGATCATTTTCTGGATAAGGATAGTATCTCCTTTTCTGAAGTTGACATCATTACTCCTGCTCAAAAATGGTTGGCCAGGAAACTAACTTTCGAAGTCAATCCACAAAGAAGCTTGATTGTGACTGGTCCAAATGGAAGTGGTAAGAGTTCAATATTTTGTGTTCTTCGAGATCTTTGGCCAGTAGCAAATGGAAGAACTAAGAAATCAAATGAGAGTTGTGATAAGATTCAAATTCCACAAATCAGTTAAAACATATTCTATGTGCCTCAACAACCTTATACTTCTCCTAGCACCCTTTGCGATCAAATTATATATCCACTGACTCTTGCATAAGCCACTTTGAAAGCATCACAAGAGTCTAGATTAGATGCTACAGAAATATTTGATGGATGGTTGAGAAATATCTTAGGGAATATTAGACTTGTCTATCTGCTAGAGCGAGAAGGGGGTTGGGATGCAACTGCCAATTGGGAAGACATGCTATCTTTGGGTGAATATAATGTCCCCTTCTCGCTCTTGAGTATTACTAAGACTCAATTAGCCTATTCCAGAGTTCTCGTAGGCTAGTTGATGTGGTAAGGAGACTCAGTTGCCAGCATTGATGTTTTGTATAGGGTTTTTTGGAGGGGTTACTATGTGTGTGAATATGTGGAATAACTAAAAGGATAAACAAACACACCAATGCGACATTATATTAAAGAAAACTAATTAAAAGATAAACAAACTCTCAATAACAACAATTTCCTCAATGACGTCCCATTGTCCTCTATCTCCAAGGATTCTGTTGTAAGTTGTTGGCTCTCAGCTATTGTAAGCAGCAGCTTGGCAGAAGGACAACTTAGAGAACGATATTATGCAACATGCATGTCTATTGCTAAATGATGTGATATGATTAAGCTAAGATACGAAACTATGATAAATGAAATTAAAATAGCTTGTGCAAGACTATTCTATCATGATTATTATGCTAAATGATGAAGCTAAAATACTATGCTAAGTTCAAGAAAACAAGATGCCTGAATGCTAGATAGAATGCAACTATAGTAATCGCATTAAATTCACCAAATCCAGGATTCTTTTCAACTCACAAAGAGGTTGTATTTATAGGGTTTTGGAGGCAATAATCTAGTTGGCAAAGATCGACGGTTGAAATCAAGCATGTCAAGATGAACAGTGAGAGATTTTGGAGGTTAAGAAAAAGATGGAAGGTTGAGAGAATAATGGAAGATGTTTCCTCCTACACAATCTTTTCCATTCAAAATTGAAGGAAAGTTGTCATTTGAGGAGTTAGTTGATAGTTGAAGATAAATCCCATAATTAAATAATTAAGTTATTTAATTATATGTGACAAGGATTTTAGAAGTTTCCATAATTAAATAATTAATATTTAATTATGTGTGAGAAGATGATAAAAAAATGTTTAATTAAATATATAAAATACTTAATTAAATATGAAGTGAAGAAAGTTTCTAATTAAATATTTTAGAATATTTAATTTATGAAGAGAAGAAAGTTTCTAAGTAAATATTTTAGAATATTTAATTATATGAAGAGCGAGGAAAGTTTCTAATTAAATATTTAGAATATTTAATTATATGTAAGGTGAAGAATTAGAAAGTGTTTAATTAAATATTCAGAATATTTAATTAAATGTGGAAAAGGAATTTAGAGGAATATCATTTGAATTTAAAATTCAAACTTATGATAATTAATATAAATAAATTATAAAATCTATTTAATTAATTAAGAGGAATATGGAAGATGGTATTAATTAAATAAACTTATTTATTTAATTAAATTAGAAGAATTAGAAAGTGAATGATATAAATAAATAATTAAATTTATTTATATGTAGATGACTCTAGAAGATTAATTAAATAATTCATATTTAATTACTTATTAGGTTTGATTTAATGTGACCATTTTTAGATGTATACATTTTGCCCCTCTTTGAAGTGATGTGTTTTACGCATTGCTTCAAAGAAAAATTCAAATAACAAAAATTTGCCCCTTGACTTTGAAAATTTGATTGACGATGCTATATGCCCTCTCGGGTGATGAATCGGATAAAATTTTTGAATTTTTCGGAAAAAAAAAATTGGAAATTTTTTATGATTTTTGAAAATTTACATTGATTTGATGTCTGATTCATCGGGCGATAAAGATAATTTGATAAAAACCACTATTGAAAGATTGATATGAAATGATGATGATGATGATTTTGATAATTGATCTCATGATAGGTGAGAGTTAATGATAGGATGATAATGATTGACCTCATGATAGGTGAGGATCAATGATAGGTTGATAGATGGTGGATCGATTAGATGAAAGGTGAGATGAGGAAGATGATGCAAAATGATGGACAAGAGAGGATGATAAGCGATAGGAGATTGGGAAGAAGAAAGAAAGCACAAATGGATTCAAAAATAAATATGATGTTGCCCCAGTCAAACTACAAGCCAAGATGGATTGATGATGGTGATGAGAGTATTGTTGATGAGGGAAGGATACATCCCGAAACAACACAAGGATAGGGAAGGATACATCCCAATGATGATGATGAGAGTGTTGTTGATGAGGGAAGGATACATCCCGAAACAACACAAGGATAGGGAAGGATACATCCCGATGATGATGATGATGATGGTGATGATGATGATGATGATGATGAGAGTGTTGTTGATGAGGGAAGGATACATCCCAATGATGATGATAATGATCAAGGCTTGCAGTAAGGCTAGGAACAAGATCAAAGGTATGATTAAATGATTTGTGCTAGATTGAATGGATTGATTAGATGAGATTGGAAGAAAGGATTGGATGAATTGATTAAGATGAGATTGGAAGTGTAACAACCGTTCCCTTGCGTAAATTAAAATTTTCCAAATCTCACTTTAAACATGTAAAGGTAACAAGTAACAAAGATAATACAATAAAAAATTTCCTTTCTTTATTGATAAATGTATACAAGTTACAATATATTTCCACATGAATTCCATTTCCATCAGAGTTCAAAAGTAATACAGTTACATACATAGCTCGTAAGCTTTTGCACAAATAGAAGTAAGAAGGTCCAAGAGTCTGTCCTTTCAAATCTTGGTACATCGGTCACTTGTTGTGGAGGAGAAACATCACTTGGGCGCTTTTCTGCCAACCACAGACTTATAATGCGGTCCCCCGCACACCTATCGTTAGATAGATGGCCCTCCCTTCGAAGAAGAGATTGGTAGGGTATCCTTTAACGATTACCAACTGAGCATAGCGTTGTGTCCTACACAACTAGAACCTTGCTATTTCAAAATCTTGAACTAGTACTAGGATCACAATGAACTTACAGTGTAGTCTCAACAATCTCACACCTAAGTGGATGTCGTACCTTTCACTACTTTGGCCAAAGTATTCTCATTTGGTACTTTGAATGAAGGTCATCTATCATAAACACTACTCAGGGCCGATTTGACTTTGGGCTATCTCATTCTACGCGTAGGCTATTTCCTTCAATGGTTCAGTTTACCCCATACCTCCTACCTCAAACAGTCTACTAGAAATGAGCCAATAAACAAGTATCTAATATCCTAACTCCTGATTCTAGAAATCTTTATCCTAGGAGTGAAGCTTGTCAGAGTTAACCTAATAACATAAGTTAAGGATCATACTTGGTTTGACATCATTTTGCTCCTAGTAGATATTATTTACTCTACATATTCTCCATATACAGAGATCATACAAAATGCAATATTCAATCAAATGCACATAAAACCTCTCTTTTAAATCCTTTGCCATTATTTCCCTATAATGCAAGGTAAGTAAAGCTAATCCCTTAAGCTCCTTACACATAATTCCCCTTTTATGATAAATGAACTATTCCCTTAGGTTCTTTTCACATAAATCCCCTTTTATGCATATCTAGTAAATATTTTGCTTTATAGTTCTATTTTTTTTTAAAAAACTAAGTAAAACAAACAAACACAAGATAATAGAAAACAACTCTCAAATTGGAA
This sequence comes from Sequoia sempervirens, assembly GCA_007258455.2. Classification (NCBI taxonomy): domain Eukaryota; kingdom Viridiplantae; phylum Streptophyta; class Pinopsida; order Cupressales; family Cupressaceae; genus Sequoia; species Sequoia sempervirens. Next base: position 37,644 of record VDFB02141249.1, read on the forward strand.
TTACAAAATGAAGAAAATCCATGCCTGTATTTAAAAGCTTCTCCTTTCAAAATTGTTCTTCCAAACCCTCTTTGAATCGAGTTGCCAGAATCTCAATGATTTCTCACTCTATAACAACTCCCTATCAATCTAATCTCAAAAGTGTATTCTCCACTAATTCCTTACTCAACACAAAACTCACAATGGTATCACTCTCAGCTTAATTTGGGAAATTCACCATTAATGGCAATTGTTGGTAAAGTCACTATATTTTCCAACTTAGCAAAACAGAGTATGCAAATAGCTCAACGAATTAGAAATAAAAACTTAGAGAAAAAGCTAAACTCGGATTGCACAAGTGGTAGAAAGTAAATGGCACGGTGTCTATATTTATAGGCGCGAAATGCAACAATTTTCCACTTAAGAAGGCATGTTGGATGACAACACATAGCCCATAAATATTCAAAAGAAGTCTTGGCGAGTTTCTAAACCCTTACTCATAAAAAATGGAGGTGATTCGTCATTATTTGAGCCAACAAATCATGAATAATTCAACTCAGAAAGGTAAAACGCCACCTACAGGAACTTATCTGTTTAGGTGCCCATGAGGAAATGACTCACCATTTTGTGAATTGGTCAAGGCAAGACTCCATACACCTCTCAAATTATAGACTGTGTCGCCCTCTTTTCCAGCCTTGTTTGAGAATTTCTTCCTGACATTTATGCATTTTTCCTTCATCCGCCATTTCACGGGAAAAGCTTCCTTCAGATTTTGCCTTTTAAATTATGTTTCAATTTTACACTATGAAGTATTTTATATTTCAAATATTTAACTCTCTCAATATTTCGATTTCCCATAGTTCAAAAAAATATTTAATATTGATTTCAAAACAAAGCTATCATTACCATGTATCGATTTCTTATTTTGAATCAAAATCAAATATTTCCAAAGTCATTAATAAAGATTTTACTATGCAAGGTGATTACAATTTTACCCACGGTAATATAAAATTCATAAATTTATATAACTTAATATATATATATTTATATATATCTTTATTGTAGATTTATTTACTTAAATATATATATGTGTTTGTATATTTAAATACTAATATTTAAATATATTTATGAGTATACATATATATATATATTTCCAAGTAAAACTACAATATAAATATATATTTATTTATTATTATATATATATATATATATATATATATATATATTTTATTTACATATCTAAATATTTACACGTATATTTATTTAATTATTAAATATACGTTTACGTGCTAGTATTTGTATATGTAAATTCCTAGGTAATATTAAATAATATAATTAATATCACTATTCACATGCAATAGGTAACATGGGTATGTATATATATATGTATATCCATGTACGCAGTGTACACGTATGTATATGTATACCATGTTGATACGTACATATGGGCATATCCATCTATCGATCATACATATGGATACGTGTACATAATATACATGTATACACATACTCACTTGACCTATTCACATATAACCATTCACGTTTTCCACACTAAGGTCAAAGCACAATAAGTCAGACAAATAAGTAATCATCATTTTTCAAAGCACAAAGAAGTAAACATAACTCCAAGCCTAAGGATGACTTATCTAGACCAACATAACTGACTTGATTTCTTAGAGCCTATACTGACATGTGTGTATGCTCAATTGGTACCCGTTACTATTTACTCGACCAAGCTCCTCCCTGAGTGATATCTCTCCTCTGCCTAGAGAATGAACCTGTTTCCTACACATCATGACACGACAACGGGAGTCATTTGCTCAAAACAAGGTAGTTTACATAAAACATCTCAAAAAAGAATAAACATTATTCCATAACTTATATGCAAAATTTATTCAAAATTACATCAATAGAAGTATCAGACAAATGAGACAATCATTTGATAACAAGAACAACATGTTTTATTCATCTAAAAGATTCAAACATTACAATGCATTTCCCTATGCAATAGTAGCTATACAATCGGGGTGTAACAGGAAGAAATGATTGGATGGATTGATTGAGATAATGCAAATGAGATGTGATGGATATGATAATGCTCATGCACAAACTAATATGGATGTCATCTATATTAACCATGTAGATTTTAACTATGCAAAATGAACTACACACCGTTGTCATTTTGTGACCCAACTTTATGCTTATTTATCATCATTGAGCCTTTTGATATGTTGAAAGTTAGTACAAGCATCAATGGTATAATGTAGACCATGATGACCTGAGTACAACTTCCATACAACTTCCGTTGAGATTTGATAGTGCAAGATAGCACAAGCATCTAGGTATAATGAGACCGAGATGCCCTGAGCATCACTTGTGTAAACAAGCAAGAATTAATCATTTTCCTATGCAAATTTGAAATGTCATCAATAATAATTTGTAGAGCATGTCCCGTGACAATTTGCACAGTAATACTGATTAACTCACAAAGAGCAGACAAAGAAAATGCCATCCTCCTTCCTAGCCCCTTTAGTTCCAGACATCATCGAGGCACTCTGGAGAAATGATAACACCAATCAAGATAAAACAATTGAACATAAGTGTTAAAGTGATCAAACCATGATTCAAAAGAGATCATCTAATGAGAATTGATTTGTTTTGTTTTTCATGTTGATTTGGATGGTCAGTTGTCTGATTGATTGTGATTGATGTTCAACTTGATGTTTAGGATGATTGATGTTTTCACTAGGTTTTCTTGTTGTTGTTTGTCTATTGATTTAAGCTCAAAACAAGTTGCCCCCAGTGAGTTCAGGATTTTGCCCCCAGTCTAGGATGAGACATGACCATTTTATTGATGAAAGCATACGATTTATTGAATTTGTTTTGGATTTTGGAAATATTTTGATTATTTTGGATTTTCATGTTTGCTGATTTTTTGGGATTTTGATGTTGTTTTGTTTTTTTTAATTTTTCAAGGACATTTAAGATGGAATGAGATGACCAATTGAAGAAACAAGATACCCCACAATATAAGAGAAGATGCATGATGAAGGATATGGTATGGAAGATTTGGATGAAGTGAATAGGATAAGATGCATGATTTTCAAGAAGATCCTTAACCTTGTCAAGATCAAAGGTGAAAATGAGGATAATGACCATGAATGATAAGAGGAAAATGGAAGATAGTATATGGATAGGGAGAGGGATGTGAAAGATAATATTTGCATGATAGGGGATGGAGGAAGGTGTGATAGGGAAAATTTACTTGCTAGAATACGAGCAACAAACAAAAGAGAACATGTTATTGGGATTGGGCTTTTTATGGTCAGTTACTCCAAATTTTGAATCGCTGACAAGCAAAGAACAACAACCCGAAATCATATCTAGGTTCATGCATTCAAGACTTCATTCTCATGTAAGGTTTGTTACATTCTTTGGAGGTGGTTCCCAAGAGAAAGAGATGGTAGAGTCAAAGTTTAGAGATTTGTTTGAGCACTCTAAATACCTTTTGAAGAAGAAATGGTTATTTTGAATTGCATATGAGTTTATCACAAAGCAGTTTCCACACAGTGTGACATGTGGTTTATGTTTAATGTATGTTATGGATCATAAAGGAGATCAGGCTCAAACTTATGTCCAAGAGGAGTTGGCTCATACACTACGATTCTTAGCATCGGTGGTATCTCAGAGCTTCCTTGCATTTGGTGATGTACTTGAACTTTATGGAAAATTCCAAGAGCTTTATGGGGAAATGCACAGAATTATGGAATTGGATGAGTTGTTGGATGCTGCTCAAAAAGATGTAAAGTCTACTATGCTTAATCCTTTAATGCTTATAGAAGAGAAGAGGAACTCAAAGAAATTTGATCATTTTCTGGATAAGGATAGTATCTCCTTTTCTGAAGTTGACATCATTACTCCTACTCAAAAATGGTTGGCTAGGAAACTAACTTTCGAAGTCAATCCACAAAGAAGCTTGATTGTGACTGGTCCAAATGGAAGTGGTAAGAGTTCAATATTTTGTGTTCTTCGAGATCTTTGGCCAATAGCAAATGGAAGAACTAAGAAATCAAAAGAGAGTTGTGATAAGATTCAAATTCCACAAATCAGTTAAAACATATTCTATGTGCCTCAACAGCATTATACTTCTCTTAGCACCCTTTGCGATCAAATTATATATCCACTGACTCTTGCATAAGCCACTTTGAAAGCATCACAAGAGTCTAGATTAGATGCTACAGAAATATTTGATGGATGGTTGAGAAATATCTTAGGGAATATTAGACTTGTCTATCTGCTAGAGCGAGAAGGGGGTTGGGATGCAACTGCCAATTGGGAAGACATGCTATCTTTGGGTGAATGTAATGTCCCCTTCTCGCTCTTGAGTAGTACTAAGACTCAATTAGCCTATTCCAGAGTTC
>VDFB02141250.1:0-169644 GCA_007258455.2 Sequoia sempervirens
ATTATCTTAACTCTAATTTCTAAACATACTAATATATTATTACATTTGAATTCATCCTTAAATAATTTATGTAAAATAATTTTATTTTCTATATATTTCACTTTTATTTATAATTATTCATTTTTTATTTATTTTTTAAATCTCAAAATTTCACCATTCAATTGGTAGATGTTTAAAAACATATCATGAGAAAGCAAACATAAGGTCATACAAATATTAAAAATTTAATTTCAATTAGTAGGGGTAGAAATCTAAAGAAATATAACTACTCTTAATTGAATTGTGTGCTCACAAATCACATTCTACAGTGTGAATTTGACTTTCTGTGATGCGTTTGAGCTCGAATGACACATTTGTGAATTAAAGTGACGCATTTGAACTAAAGTGACACATTTGCATAACATAATGATGCAATTGATTTTTAATTTCACAGGTTTTGTATGGAACAACACATCAATTTGATGAAGCGACGCAATTGATTTCCTGAACCGCATCTGACACCCAAAACGTCGCATCTGAAAAACCATGCCGCATTTGAATAATCCTGAATTGCAATTGACTGGTGAATAATGAGATGCAATTAAAGAGAATATCGATGCATCTGATTGGTAACACAGCAACGCATTTGACTGGTAACTTTTATTTTTGTTTTCGAAAATCTAAAATTTTTAATTGATTTGTGTGTTACTAATATCTGATTTTCAGCGTGTGGCCTTTTGGAAGTTAACAAGTTTTTGCAGGACGATTGATGAAGACAATATTGAAAACTACTAATGAATCTTTCTGCAGAATGCATGTCGAAGACCCTAGTTAAACTTTTGAAACAAATTGTTTGGTAGTATAGCAAATCTTTCATTTGGATTAAAATTAACAAGTGTCTACTGTGTTTGGTGTGAAAGCACAAGTATGGTTACCCTCACAATTTGGTACATCAAAGTATCTTCTCCCCTTGCGCATCCATGCGATCCTGGGTGTAAGAGAAACGGTTACCAACTCTAGAACTTGGGCCTATTCTAGTGGGAAAAAGTACTCACCCCAGGATGACTCAGACCAGTAGCACCCTGAACCCGAGGGACTTCCAGCCGGTATATAAAAGTGGATTCTTAGGGAAAGTCCAAGAATCATGTGTATGATTCCAATGAGATGGATCCGAAAGGGGACTCGTGCCGCATGGATCATGCCCTACGAATGGAATGACCGTATTAAACACCTTTTGTTTTAGAGACCAACCTATTTGTGGCCATTGCTTGGTATAGTGCAGGGTACAGTATCATGCCCGAAGACACTCACTACTAATCCCCTTGAATAGAGATAGTAGTTCTTGGGAGGTCATTACCCAAGAATTCAAAATTAGTGTGCTCAAAAGACGTTAATGAGCCGTGGAGGGGAGCCAATGCTACCAAATTTCTAAGCTATCCGCTCTCAAGAAGGAAAGGTGTTTATCACCAATTCGGGGTATTTCGGTGGGCTATACCAAGTATACAAACCCTAGGCTTTATGGCCTATTAGGATGTACTTGTCTGTTGTCAATTTAAATGATCTTTAAGTCCAAATCGAAACTGAAAATAATTTATCTTATGATTGTCTTTGATTGCCAAAATTTGATCATGAAAAACACGGTTGGTTTTAAAATCTCATCATTGAAAATACACAGAGAGTCGCAATTGTTCACCAGAAAGTCGCAATTGATTTTTAGAGTCACATCTGTTATTACGAGTCACATCTGTTTAACTTTGAATCGCATCAGTTATTACGAGTCGCATCTGTTTAACTTTGAGTCGCATCAGTTATTACGAGTTGCATCTATTTAACTTTGAGTCGCATCTATCAGTATCAGTCGCATCTTTCTAGCATAGAGTTGCATCTGCTAGTTTAGCTTACAATTGTTTTGCTAAAAACCACATGCGTTATATTCTAAGTCACAACTGTCATTACGAGTCACATCTGTTAGAAGGTTAACCACATATGTTAGAGCCATACATTGAACTTTACCAGAGAAACGCAATTGATCACTGGAAAACTGCAACTGTTAACTTGAACCACATCTGTGAAATCTCGTGACGTGTTTGTCTAATTATCAGAAAACTAGAATTCACAGTCACTGTCCAGTCAACACAGTTAACTAGTTTTAGTTGTCTTTACACAAACAGTCCTTGAATAGAAACCTAAAACGATTTACTCAATTTTGCATCCTTTAGGTTCATTCAGTCATTACCATAGTTGTTTTACTTCAGAGTTTAGTGTCATCTTAGAATACATATTACCTTGCATTAAACTTCTAAGAAGGTCACTTTTACAAACTTTAGGACTAGTTCACCATCTACACTCTAGAAAGGTCATAGTGTCAATGAAATATGTCATTGAACCTAGTCCTATCATCTTATCCTTTGCCCTACAGAGAGTCCGCCTAGCTCATCAGTCTAGTTAGGAGACTCAAGTTATCTTTGATCCTTGTCCTACAGTGGTTCTTTGACATAACTAAATTGGCACCTTGGTTAGACTTTAGGTAGTTGGTACCCTCTTCTTAGGTTTACGGAATTTATTGCCTTAGAAGCTTAGTTGAACTTTGCATTTTTAGATATTGTCATCCTAGACTAGCGTCATATTAGACATATTTTACTTGCACAGAAAATACCAAAAAAAATAGCTGCATTCATTCCTTATTTGCACCTAGAAAATCCCAAAAACATAGCTTAGGTTGCATACCTTAGATTTAAGTCACTCTTTTCATTGTCATACCTTAGCCCTCATATCACATACCTTAGTCATACTCCATCTTTCATCATAACCTCACCACCATGTCTGCAATTTACCTTGATATGCGTGCTAGTCAAGTTGAATACTAGTTACTCCGCAATGGTCAATTCCAACAAGCCATAGACTTCAAAAGATAATTTATCCAATCCAAATGCCAACCAATGTCAACCCATGGTCAACTACCTACATACCCTTCCTATCAACAATCCATAAGTTCTAGTCCTCCATCCATCTACCCTCATTATCAAGAGTCTCAAAGATAATCTATGAATTCAATAAAGTCTACTTATCACCTTTATTCTGTCCTTGACAAGGGAAACCAAATCTTCACTAACTCCTTCAAGCCTCCTGTCTCTACCTAGTCTCTTCATCTACTACTCCTTCTGGGCTCTATGGTTTGTCTCTAGTTCTTTTCATCTACTAATCTTTCAAGCTACTCTTACTCAATTTACATTTAGTCGTGGAAAATACATTCCATTCATGGTCTCTAAAGTCACATCTCTATCTACATAAATCTTATGATACATATGATATTAAAGACAAGATTCAACCATGTAGTTTTGAGTCAAATCTCGACATGAGGAAAAAAAATGTTCCATCTTCAAGAGACGAAACTACTTAAATTATTTAGTCTATAGCCACAGTAGGTGAAGAGTCGTTCTGCCCGAGGTCATTTGCGAGCCTTGGTCTCAAGCTGCTATCAGGAAGCTCAGCAATAAGCCCACTGTTATCATGATGGCAAAATTTTCAGCAGTGTTGTGTTTGCGAAATCATTATAGAGCCCCTTTAGCTCATCAATTGATAAGAAGGAGGTATTTTTCCACAGCATGTCAAATTATGATATTGCTATCAGGATTCAACCATGTAGTTTCGAGTCAAACTCATTGAACCATGTTTCATGAGTAGTGGTTCACCAAAACCCATCTCTCATGATATCGAATGGTCCACTTAGCACTACTCATGAAACATGGGTCAATGAGTTTGACTCAAAACTACACGGTTGAATCCTAATAGCAATATCATAATTTGACACGCTATGGAAAAATACCTCCTTTTTATCAATTGATGAGCTAAAGGGGCTCTATAACGAATGGTTCATAAGGCACAACACTTGATGAAGGTTTTGAAAATGGGGTAACAACTCAAGTGGGCTTAACCTTGGAGAAAACTCCCTAGTTAAGCTCGCTTGAGCTGGAGCAGTACCGGGATGGGTGGCCTCCCAGGACGGACCAGTGCTTCACCTCTGTGAGCATCACCTAGATGCAATGAGTGCTAAGTGGACCATTCGATATCATGAGAGATGGGTTCTGGTGAACCACTACTCATGAAACATGGGTCAATGAGTTTGACTGAAACTACACGGTTGAATCCTGATAGCAATATCATAATTTGACACGCTGTGGAAAAATACCTCCTTCTTATCAATTAAAGATACATGTCAAATGGAAAGTCCAAAGCATGACTTCATGGCTTCACCTTCATGTCAAGATCAACAGTAATCTATCCCATGACCCTATCTTTAAGTCCATCCAAGAAGTCCTTCTAGATAATCATGGCATCCAAAATACACCTATCCTTGATCAAGATTCCATTCCCAACCATATCATTCAAGACAAACCCGTCTTTGATCAAGACACTACTATTGCGCAAGAAGTCCAAAATGATCCACTCCTTGACCTTTATGCCATTCATGATCAAACATTTGAAGATGACCCTATCCAAGTACCAAACACATCCATTTCCCAAAATGAGAGAATTGCCTCCTTTGGACACATAGATGATATTCCTCTAGAACAAGAGTCTCCTACTCTAGACATATTTGTAAATGATCAAACTATAGCTGAGTTCATTGGACTCTATGACAATGACCATAAAGATGGTTTCGACATCGACATGGAAGCACCAGTAGAATCCTTTGAATCTGATATGTCACAAAATCACACCAAAGATATCCAACATGTCAATGAAGATAAGACATCCTATCAACTAGGATCATCCACTTTTATCAAATCAGGCTTTCTTGTAGAGGAGAAGATTCCAAGTAATAGTTTCCACAAACACAATGATGGGTTAGCATCTTACTTCCAAAATGAAAAATACCCCATCGCAAACAGAATCTGTCAGAGCATGCAGTATCAAGGAAAAGGACTAGGCATACACGAGCAAGGAATTCTAGAACCAATACAGTTTCAAGAAAATCCTAGACATCAAGGTCTTGGTTATCCTTTAGTCAACAAATCTAATGATGTTAATGGTACCTCCTTGATATTGGGGGCAACTTTATCTAATACAAACATCAAAATGGAGGCCATGAGTAATTCTTACCATAAGGTTGTTGCCAACACTCCTTCCATCCATACCATAAATTGTCATTCCAACATGAATAAACCTTCCATTTGGAACCAACAAAAACAAAAATCTTACAAATTCAAAATTCAAAATCAAATATCAAAGGCCATTGAGTCAATCAAAAATCCAAGTGGACAAATAAAGTTAAAATGGATCCCAAAGAAAAATGGATCAAGCAAAGAAAATAGTTCAAAAGTAAAAGTCAATCAAAATTTGGAGCCACAAGAAAAGAGGACTCCCACAAAAAATAAATGTCCACCTCCTTCAAAATGGTCATCATACAAAGCATATAAAAGTCATGGTTCCAAACATTATCCCAATATGAAACCCAGTCTCCATCATCCATCACCCCAAGTTTGGCAAATAAAAATTCCTACATCTAAATTGCCAAATGCATCTACCATCATCCATCATAATCCTACATCTCACCTAAAGTCTAAAAATACTACATCACAAATCCATTGCATCTTGGCAGCAACTCTTTATTGTAAGGACTCCCATGGCACTCTATCACGATGTGCATATTTTGATAAGGCCAACTCTAGTGTCAACAAGGATCACAATGACATCAATCAATTGTATGCAAGTGCGATTATCCTGACAAGGCAACTACTTCATCAAGGTTATTATTGGCATATCATGGCACCACTCTCTACATCAACACCATCAATGGATTCAACACAATTAGTGATCATCTAAAGCATCAAGGCCATCCAAAAAAAAAGTCACTTTGATGAAAACTTAGCAAACAGGCATCTTGGTGACACCAAAAAGAAAAAGAAAAAAAGTCAAGAGAAAAATTTCGTCCAATAGTGAAAACCATTCCTATGGTACTTTGTATAAGTACCATGATGAAAACCTGGCAAACAGATATCATGTGTAAGAAATTATCTATGTGGTCTATTACAATTGGGGGCAAGTTGTCTCATCTCCCATACCCTTCGTATGACATTTATTATGACATTTCCATCTATCCATCTAAGCCCTACCACTCATGCCCATTTTCCCACCTATTTTGATCTTGATAAGGACTGGGATGAAAACATAAATCGTGCTTTGGAAAAACTCTTGATATGTCAATCCTTTGGTCATACATTATCCATGAAGTATCATGTCATAGCCTTCATAGCATTTTTCCAAATGAGTTATCCTTATACGAAATACCTATTGCATGCCTTGGTTTTTCCCTTGTTAATGGTCTAAGGATCTTCCATCATACCATCTAATCTTGACAAGTCAGTCCAAATGCAACAAGCCCAATCCATACAATCTTTCTATGCATCCCAATGCATCATTCAAAACATTCCTTGGCTTTGTTTCTAGCTTGGCTGCAAACCTTGATCCTTTAGTCACATTATCATCATCCTCATGTTGTTTTGGGTGTGTCCTTCCCATGTCAAACAACATCATCACCATCCTCATCACCTATCAATTGGTTTTCAGCTTGACTAGGGGCAAGATCATGGTTGTCCTTGAATTCTTGCACATGCTTGCTCGCTTGCTTATAGGAATCATTTCCCTGTATATAGTCCTTATCCTTGTACATACTACCTATCCCTGTACATGGTCCACTATCCCTGTACATAGTCCACTTCCCTATACATAGTCCACTACCCTGTACATAGTCCTTATCCCTGTACATAGTCCTTATCCCTCTACATACTACTTATCCATGTACATAGTCTGCTACCCTATACATAGTCCTTATCCCTGTACATAGTCTACTACCCTGTACATAGTCCTTATCCCTGCACATACTACCTATCCCTGTACATATCCCTTATCTTTCATATCCATCGCTTGTATATACCATTCATAATACGTGGTAGTCTTTCCCATAACCTAGAATGATTGACATCGAGTGCATTTCATATCCCCCATTTTACCCTATTCATAATCAATTGGTCTTATACTCGACTGGGGGAAAACACTTGACGTGTGTCATATTGATTCTTTCATTGGTTGTGTTGACGACGTAAAACCATAGAAAAATCCACAAACATCACAAAATGACCTAAGAAAACACAAAAACATCAAAAAACTGAGAAAAGACAAACATCAAAACATTTCAAAAATCAAAAAAAAAAAGAGTCCTCGTAGTTCGATAAGGTCATTGGTCATGTCGAACTACGAGGTCTCTACGTGTACAACGTAGGCAAGGCCATCAATCTATGAGCCCCCGAGGCTACACTAGGTCAGTCCACTAGGGTTCATCACGTTCACTTTCACACACATCTTCTATTTGTAGTCAGTCTTGTCAGTCAAGTCAAGTCGAACTATGAGGTCTCTGCGTGTACAACGTAGGCAAGGCCATCAATCGATGAGCCCCCGAGGCTGCACTAGGTCAATCCTTTAGGGTTTTGTCGTCACACAGTCAATTGTCAATGCATCATCTCAAGTCATGCATCAATCTAGTGAACAAGTCAGCAATGTCTCTAAGTCAAATCAAACAACTTGCCAAACAAAACAACCAAAACAGATCAACTAATGTCTGCTACAGGATGTGTCCTTCTTGGAAATAGACATCATCATGGAAATCAACCTGTATCTTGTTTAGGATGAGTCCTTCCTGAATACTGATATCGGCAAAACAATCTATGTCTTATACAGGATGAGTCCTTCCTGCATAATCGACATTGATAAACAATCAACATAGCCTTACACAGGTTATCACATCAACGACATCTGACTCAATGTCTTATACGATACATGTCTTTCTGAAACCAGGCTTTGTCATGCCTTATATAGATAGTCATAACATCAAAACCAGACTCATAGTCTTATCCGGTATGTGTATCTCCTGATATCAGGCTCTATCAATCAAAACAAATTAAACAAACAAGATCAAGTTTTGGCAAATATTTTACTAGATTTTTGACTTTCTGACTTATTTATCTTATCTTTTCATTTGACTTTATGATGGGAATTATGTTACTAGCTTTCTCAAGGATGTCCATGAAGGATTTAGAGAAGCAACGATGTATCCAAATTCTATTTTCTTTGACTGTTGTCTGTCGACTGTCTTTTGCATTTGATTTTGAGTCATGTTACTAGTTTCCTCAAGGATGTCCCATGAAGGATTTAGAGGAGCAATGAAATATTATGACCCATCTTTTTTACTTTGTTTGCTGTATGTGGTTTGTCTTGACAAAAATATTGGGGCAACTTGTGTCCTTAGTATGAGTTAACAACACTCCTTGTCTGCGACTGACTGTTGTTAGCAAGTGGATGACCTTGCACACCTTGATCTATGTCATATCATGGTGTTTGTCTCCATTTGTATTAGTCCTGCCCAATGATGATAAAGTGCAATACCTTTTGTGATACGATGAAACATCAAAGATTGCTAATACTAACATCACAATCTTTTATTATTCATCTTTCTTTTTGCACTAACATTTCTTCTTTTCTACATCTTCACCACCATTATCTATTTTCCTCTATCCTTTTTTTCTTTCATCTTCTAGTTCTCTCATCAATTTTGAGAGCACACTCATGTTCTTTGAACCCGCCTGTCCTCCCGAGGGGGCATACCTTCACCTATTTTACACTAGGGCATTACTAGGGCATATTTTTTATCGATTTTCTTTGACACAACGCCGAAATGGCATTGTATCAAAGAGGGGCAAATGTAGACACCGAAATTTGGTTTAAGCCTGCGACTTCAATATTCTTCATAATTCATATTCTTCTATTGATTAAATAATGTCAATTATTTAATTATTCTCTACAGTCTTCATTTCTTCTATTAATTAAATAATCATAATTATTTAATTAATTCACACTTTTCTTTATTCTATCTAATTAATTAAATAAACATTTTTTATTTAATTATGTTACTAATTAACCTTATCCTTCTTGTCAAATTAAATAAATTCTTATTTAATTTACTCTTTATCATACTTCAACTATAATTAAATAAATTCTTTATTTATTTAATTATTCATTTAAATCCCTTCATCACTTAATTAAATAAATCTTATGTATTTAATTATTCTTCAAATATCAAATCTTGAATTAAATGAATTATTTAATTCATGAATTCTATTTTAACGCATTCCTCTATATTTAGATAATTGTGCGAGTTATCTAAGTATTCACTTTGAATTGACTCGACATCTATTTTAATCGCTCAGTTAACCTTTGCTTTAATGTGTGAGTGGCGTTCTTGAGTAATCTCTTCATCAAATCATTCAATCGTCCAATTCTAACTCATTTGCGTGTACATGCGTATTAATTAAATATTCCTATTTAATTAATTAAATCTTGTGTGTGCATTCGAATACCAAACTTGAAGATTAAATCATTTATTTAATCTTTAATTCTATTTCTAATTTATATCACTCATGTCACTACTAACAGTTATCAGAATGCATGTCTAATATGTCAATCTCAACCGTCCGTTAATCTTTCAATTTTGGCCTGTCGTTCGAATAATCAATTTTCTATAAATTGATTTGTCATTCTTCATTCCAATCTCTCTCTCAAAATCGAAATCTCTTTTCGAATCTTGCGAGCACTTGTCTTGAATCTTTGATATTTTGCTAATCATTATCTTAGGCTATACTTGCACGAATTTACAAATCTGAGGGCAATTATACTACACAAGCAAAATGGAGAAGGGCAATCGAGATGAATCATGGAAATACGTTTGAAATTGGTGAGATTGTTTCAGTTTAATTACGTTATTACTTTCCTTTGTTCTTTGTTGTTTAACATTAGAATTGCATTTAGATTTTAGCGTTGCATTGTTTGCTCTAATCTATCTTTGTGCACTTTCTTGGCGTTACATTTTCTATAGTCTAAGTGTTTGAAAAAATAGTTGTGTTGATGAACACCTTTAAGAATTTTCTATATATGAAGCATTTCGTGCTGCAAACTCTTAAGTTCTTTTTTTAATTTATACATTATTAAATAAACTAAATAATTGTTATGTTTTATTTATTTTTTGATTTTAAAAAAATAACTTTAAATGTTTTAATAAATAAATAATTTTTTAAATCAATTTGTATTTATTAATATGTTTAAATGCATGTAATAACACAAATTATTAAAAATTGGTTTTTTTTAAGTATAAATCATATATGTATATAATATTTTTATCTATTTTTAAAATTTAGTGTAGATTAATAAAATGATATAAAATAGAGGAAGCCAATTTTTCTTTATTTATTATTTTAAGTTTTTATCTATATATATATTTATATATAATTTAAAATACCAAATATATCATGTTATAAATGAAAACATATTAGTTTAATTAAAATATATCATTAAATTATAAAGAGTAGTGTACCATTTTCTTTAGTTAAGTTTAAACCTAGACTTTCTTTTTTCATTTCTCTATATATATTATTAGTCTATTTTTTCCATCTAATTTCTTTTGTGATTTAATCCTATTTCCTCTTTTTTTAACTCCTCCGTTCTCCTACCCTTGGTTTGTTTATTTTCTTTCCACTATATCCTTCCAATCCTCTTTTTAATGCATCCATAATTCTAATCATAGATTGAACTCTAATTCTTGTGATTATTATATTCATATTAGGGTTCAACTTAAAGTGATTATTATATTCATATTAGGGTTAAACTAAAAGTGATTATAACCATTAATCTATATTTTGGAGAAACAAATAATATATTAAAATTGATTGTAATCTTAATTAGATTAAAAATTTATACTAACCCTAATCCTACCCTAATCGTAATTCTAACCATGGTCCACTCCCTATAAATTATTATATTTAAAATATTATAATAATATATTTAATATATTACTAAATGAACCCTAACCCTAACCAAAATATAAGCATAATTAAAGGCTAACCCCATCCCTAACCCCAAATGAATCATAATGTCAAACCTAACCCTAATCCTTATTGAATTGTAATAGTAATTGTAACACTATACAAATCCTAACCTTAATTCATCCTAGAACCCTCATACTAATCTAACCTTAACCTTGAAAATTGTAATTCTAATCCTAATTAAACATAGCAATAATTATAAACCTATAAGAACCCTAACCTTAATTCGTCCTAGAACTCTAACCTTAATTGAACCCTAACCTTGCAAATTGTAATTCTAATCCTGATTAACGATAGCAATAATTATAAACCTATAAGAACCTTGACCTTAACTAATCGTAAAACACTCACACTAATCTAAACCTAACCTTAACCATAATTGAACCATCAACTTGATTGAACTTTAACCCTAATTAAACATTAACCTTGACAACATTGTAATGGTAGCCCTAATTAAATTGTAATCTAACCCAAACCATGTAATAATAATATTATATAAATTATTTTAAAACTATATGATAAGTGTAAATGCAATTCTTTATTGCATTTTTTTTAAAGATGGATATGTTGGTTTTAAATATATATTAATTTAAGAACTTATTTTTATTTCTTATAATAAATTTTTTATATTTTCTTCGTATTTAATTTTGCAATTGTTTAACAATAAGATGTGCACTTATTATGAAATTTTTTTCTATTAGATGCATATTTAAGTTTCTATATTTGTGTACAATAATATTTTTAGTGAAACCTTAAATCTATAATATTTATTTATAGATATATATTGATTTTTAATAAAATAGAATATGAATGTTTTTTCCTTTTTGAAATGTTTTTTTTTTTTTTATAAAAGGGGTAAAAATTTATTGAATCAGCCTGAGTTGGCCTAATGGTGGAGAACTTGTACTCTTGAAAGAGAGGTCACAAGTTCAAATCCTGCAGGGGGTAAGGTATGTACACCTCGTATTGTGGAGCACGAGTTAGGTGCCTCCCTCAATATTGGGAGTACGAGGAGTCCCATATTGCTGTAGGCCGTCTGTAGACCCAAAAACAGATTGCCGGGTATCGTGGACTATAAAAATTAAATAAAAATAATAAATAATAATAAAATAGGGCCACAAGCCCAGAAGAGAAAACAACACTAACAAAAGGAAGCCCCCGAAGGGGCACAACTAATCATCCATATCCTCCTTGGCAAGCCTCTCAAGATCCTGAACACAGTCCGGAGGCAAATGGGCCCAATCTCCCGCCATCCATCCCTCCCCGCGATCTGAAGCCCACTTAGCCAAGTAGTCAGCAGTCCTATTCCACTCGCGAGGAACATAGCAAAAAGAGACTGCATCCAAAGAAGCACTCAGCTTAAGAATTTGCCTGCCCACCACAGCCAGATGCCAATCCATATTCTCCATCTGTTGTAGATTCAACATATCCACCACCACCTGGGAATCAGACTCACAGATAATCTTACTCCATCCCAGAGCACATCCTCTTTCAAGAGCCAAGAGGACAGCAAGCGCCTCCATGTAGTTGTTGGTCTGTATCCCCTTATAGAAGGAGAAGAAGAAGATAACCTCACCAGAGCAATCCCTGCCAATTCCTCCAACCCCAGCATGCCCGGGGTTTCCCCTGGAAGACCCATCAGTATTGATCTTAAGAGTCCCCAAAGGAGGGAGAGACCACTTTCCCTCCCTACAAACCTTGCGTTTAGCCTGCTTACTTCTAACCTGTTGCTTCTTACAAAGGGCACCACTACAACCAGCACCAGAAATATTCAAGTTGTGAACCACGCGCACATCTCCAGGATCAATATCCTCAGAGAGATCACACTTCGCAGCCAGGGTTTCCTGAAGCATATTTATCACTTGCAACCACACTTGTTGCACCATCCTCAACTTATCCTGAAATATCCTGCGGTTCCTTTCCAACCACACCTGCCAGATAATAAATCCTGGACCAATGTCCCAAGCCACCTCAAGAAAGGAGGTCTTAGAAGGGGGTCTACCAAGACTATTCCATAACTCAACCAGAGAGTTGGCATGAATACAAGCATGCTCCCAAGCTTCCCACCACCAGTGCCAAATAACTCTGGTGAAAGAGCAGTGGAAAAAGAGATGTGAGCTATTTTCCTCATTTTTATTACATAAAATACAGATAGAAGGCCCATGAAAGCCTCTCTTCTGAAGATTCTCCCAGGTAAGGCATTTATTCTGCACCACAAGCCACAAGAAAAAATTACATTTAGGCCAAGCAGACTTATTCCAGACTTGCTTCCACCAAGGACTGTCAGTCCTATCAAAAGCTAATCTTTCCAACTCTTGATAACCAAATGCCACTGAGAACTTTCCTTTTGGATTAGGTCCCCAAGCAAGGGTATCGGGTTCTCTCAAAGAGTTACAAGTTCTACCAACAAGAATCCTAGCAAGAGTCTCCCTCTCGCCCTCAGTACCCCCTGGAGGCCATTCACAAGGTTCTTTCCATCTAGCTCCCTCGCCACGACCCACTCTTAAAGACACCTTAAAATCCTCAACTTTACTCCAGCCAGCTGCAAGAAAAATATCACAAAGAGGTTGCAAGTGAGGGTATTGTGATAAGATAGGAGGGAATCCATCCCAAGAATCCTCCCAGAACAAGGCATCTGATCCCCGATTACAAATCCAGAAAAGACCCTTCTTGACAAGTTGCTCTCCTTTCTTCAAAGTATCCCAAACCATGGATCCCCTTCCTGTCAAGTTGTATCTTGGAACATCTTTCCCATTCACCCCTCCAAGATACTTAACATTAAGGATCTTAGCCCATCCTTGATCCTGGCTAGTACACCATCTCCAAAAGAGCTTAGCAGCAAGAGCCCTACTGATCAAGCTCGTTTTCCGCAAACCAAGGCCCCCATCCTGCTTTGATCTGCAAACACAATCCCATTTGACCAGACTCCACTTGGAGGAAAGCAAATTACCTGTCCATAAAAACTGTCTGGAAAGGGAGTCAAAGTCCTTGATGAAACCAGCCGGGGCAGTCTGTACAAGACACCTATAGATAGGAAGAGCCTGGACAACGGACTTCAAAAGAGTCACCCTACCAGCAGTTGAAAGCCACCGGTGGGTCCAATGACTCACCTTGCTCCGAAATTTATCCAAAATTTCCTGCCACACACCTCTTGACAGTCTTTCGTCTGAAAGAGGGATTCCAAGATACACAAAAGGAAGAGTTCCAATTTGAAACCTCAAGATCCGAGCAATCCTAGCTTGAATGGGAGCAGGGGTATTGAAGAAAAAGATGTGAGACTTTTCTTCATTAATCTTTTGTCCTGAGGCTTTCACATAAATATCCAAAGCCCTTCAGAAATTAATAGCCTCCTGAATTCTAGCTGCACCCATCAAAGACGTATCATCCACAAATTGGAGATGGGAAGAAGGAGGAATGCCATGCCCCCACTTCCAACCCTGAATCAGACCCTGCCTAACTTGAGACTTGAGAAACCTTCCCAAGCCCTCGCCATCAAAATGAAAAGGTAAGGGGAGAGAGGATCCCCTTGCCTAAGGCCTCTGGCCGCCCCGAAGAGATCGGTAGGTTCACCATTGATCAGGACAGCAAAAGAGGGTGAGGTAATGCAGCTCATAACCCAACTAATCCACTCCCTCCCAAAACCAAAAGCTTGGAGAACTTTTTGTAAAAAGCTCCATTTGACCCTATCATAAGCCTTGGCCATGTCAAGCTTTATGAACATGGCTTTCTCCTTTGAGGCCGCCATAGAGTGCACAGCTTCAGCCGCTATAATAATCCCATCCAAAATCTGCCTTCCTGTAACAAATCCCCCTTGCTCCTCAGAGATTAGATTACTGAGCCATGGCTTTAATCGTTCAGCTATCACTTTAGTGATTATTTTGTACGTGACATTGCACAAAGCAATAGGTCTAAAGAAGTTAAGAGAGTTAGCACCTTCCTTTTTTGGGATGAGGGCAAGGAAGGTAGCATTCAGAGCCTTAAGCATTTGCTTATTGTTAAACGATTCTTGCACCACTTCAAAGAGGTCCATCTTGACAATGTCCCAAAAGGCTTGGAAGAACTCTATAGGAAACCCATCGGGTCCCGGGGCTTTACCCTTCTTCATTCCAAACACCACAGCTTCTATCTCAGAAAGAGAGATAGGTTTAATGAGAGCCTCATTCATTTCAGGAGTGACAATGGGGGGAATGCACTCCAGCACCAAATCCTCCTCAGCCCTAGCAGGATCAGAATCCTCAGAAAATAGACTGCCAAAAAAATGAGTGGCCTCCAGGGCAATCTCCCTATGAGAGGAAACCAAATTCCCTTCTGTTGTCATGAGAGAATTGAGAGCACTCCCCTGTCTTCTGTCTTTTACAGTGTTGTGGAAGAACTTAGTGTTTCTGTCCCCTTCCTGTAGCCAATCGATCCGAGCTTTTTGTTTCCAATAGATCTCCTCGCGAAGCTCCCATTCTTCCAAATCTCTCAGCGCCATAGCTTCTTCTCTAAATAGCCCATCAGATAGACCCTGCTCTCTGATTTGACGAGTAATAGTGTCCACCCTTAGCTGGGCATCTCTCTTAGCTGCGAAGAGATTGCCAAAAACCATCCTGTTCCACCTTTTCAGCTTAAACTTAACAAACTATAATTGCTTAACAAAGGAAAACATAGCAGTGCCATAAGCAGGCTTCCCTTCCCCCCACCAAGCAAGCATATGATCCTGAAGAGAGGCATCCCTCAACCACATAAGCTGAAACTTGAAAGAAGGATTCTTTGTCATTCGAAACTTAGAGGCAGACAAAAGAATTGGCCAGTGATCTGAACCTCTCCAGTCCAAAATCTCCGATCTGGTATTCCAACAATCCGCCATCCAGTAGCAGGACACAAGAAACCTGTCTAACCTTTCAGCTATCGCCTCTGCCCCACATCTTCTATTATTCCAAGTGAACAAACCATTGGAAGGTGTAATATCCACAACCTTCAAACTTTCAATATTACTTCGCAAAAGGCTCGTAGAAGGATCAAGCCTAGGATTACCTCCACGCTTCTCTTCCAAACTTAAAACAGCATTAAAATCCCCTGCTATAATCCAGGGGAACAAAGGAGCAAGAGAACGAACACATCCTATATGTGACCAAAGTAAAGCTTTTCCCATGAAGTCAGTTGGAGCATAAACATTAGTGAAGAGAAGAGTCTCACCGGTTTCACAACAAGTGGCCACAACGGAGATAGAAGACCGACTAGATATCCACCAGAGTGGGACAAGCTTGCGAGGATCCCATAATAGAGCCAAGCCTCCCGAACATCCTTGAGCACCAATGCATTGACAGAGGCTTCTAGGCCAAATCTTAGTAGCTGTGGAAAGCATCCTATCAATAGATAACTTAGTTTCCTGAATAAAAACCACCTCAGGCGAATAAGACTTAATCAATTCCCGAATAGCCTTTTGTCTAGGGATGCTATTCAACCCCCTTACATTCCATGAGAGAACAATCATTTCTGAGATAGAGGAAAGTGGGAATCAATGGTCTTCACAGCACCAGACTCCACTAAGGTCTCTCCTACTAACTTCACCTTTTCCTGGTCTTTCTTCCTTCCCACCTTAAGGAGACTTCTCTGAAGCATCCTTTTTAATGGCCTTCTGATGAATACCTAAAACAGAAGGGGATCCCTTACTTTTGCTCTCCTCCTGCCGATCTATCCTAGCAGAAGACTTAGAACAAAAGGAGCAGAACTCTCCTGCAACTCCATGCCTCCACTGGCTCCCAACTCCCCCATCGGCCTCACAGAAATGTCTTTATCCATCTGAATCCCAGTCACTCCCTCCTGCGGATTGGTCTGAATGACGTTGTTCTCATCCCCACCTGTTTCCCCTACCTCCAAGAGATCTTGTCCAGAAGGCATATTAGCAATAGTTCCATCGAACTGTTCCAGATCATCTAGGGCATCAAACTTATTGAAAACCTCATCTACTTGTCTATCTTTAAAGGTCCGCTTTTGGCCTCAACCCTTGTTACGAGCTCTTACAGGAATGAAACCCTCCTTGTCCTCCCTCATGGGGGCCTTCCCTTTATCTTGATTAGGAGGTGCACTAGCTGACCCCAGTTTTAAATCTTCTACAGGTTTAGATTTGGGGCACATCCTCTGCAAATGCCCATATTCATGGCACAAGCGGCAACGAATGGTAGTGTTTCATAATCAAGTTGTTGAATCCATGAGCTTGATCCCAACCGAATTTCTATAGAATCAGGCAAAGGCTTATTCAAATCAATTTCAACACATACTCGGGCATAGGTAATTACCTTCTTCTCCATAGTCTGTCTCGAAGGACCAACTGGTTTTCCAAGCTGGCTTGCAACTAAGCTAAAAATGTCCTCCCTCCAGAATTCTAAAGGAAGCCATGGTAATCTCACCCAAACCGGAACCCGCGAGGGAAGCTCTTCTGTAGGGTTGAATCCCATATGCCAAGGCTTAATGAAGAGCCCCACCTGATTGTAGAAATAGGGCCCTCCTTCAAAAACTTTATTCCTGTCCGACATGCAAGAGAAGACCACTTGAAAATAGCCGTTGGCTGCCAACATAACATCCATATCCCCCTCTGGAGACCAGGTACGCCGAGCCCAGGATTCCAAAAAAGGCAAAGATACCCGTATCCCGAGGAACTTACAAATCAGAGCATGATTTGATAGGTAGTTAATATCATCCACAACAGCTTCAGGCTGGATCTCAACAACCGGCCTATTGTCACACTTGGCAAGACACCCATTCACCTTTGAGGGCCTAAAACCTCCAGATAAATATGAAGACTCTCCCATTCCAGATCCAGATTCTCCAAAAAATGGATTCATGTGCACTGATACCGATGGATTGCATCCCACCACCGTATCCTTGAAAGACAACCCCTTGCCACCAGGAGAAGTCCCGTTTGGAGCCATGCAAGGCTCGGGGCCAAAACCGCCGATAGCTTGAAGCAGCCAATGAAGGGCACAAAGAAACCCCCAGCCTCCCTCCAGTTTTAGTCACCAAAAGAGCCGGATCCTACCCACAGACACCAGACCACCCGCCAATCACAGCATGCAGAACAAAATAACGCACAGGAAAAAGCACGAAATCTGCTGCAGAAAGCACCGAAAGAAAGAAGAAATGTGGCCACCCAAGCCACAACCCCCGCGCGCCAGAAAGCCCCCACCGATTCACCTCCAGCACAGACCAACGGAAGCACGAGGCGAAGCTAGGGCAGAGAAACCCTCGCCACAAGACACACACTGCCAACACGTATCACCTCTTCCTTTAGCATAGTAGTCTATGTTGCGCAACCTTAGACAAGAAGAAACTATTTTAATTATATAAAATAAATATTTATTTGTGGAGCATCTTTAAGAGATGTGTTTAGCCTCATTAAATATTTATTTGGTTCCACTTATGAAATTGTATATAATACTTGTTAGATATGTTATGTACGGGTTACAAATTGTAAAAAATATTTAATATTGGAAAAAATTAGTGCCAAAAGTAAATGTTCTAGTTAATGGTTTTGTGCACTCATGGTTTTGAGACACAAGGTTTTTCTAATAGGTCACAAGTTTCTTTGTGTGATCTTGAATCTATAAAAATAAGCACATGTTTATTGGTTGGAGTTTGGCTAGTTGGCTAAATTGAGTGAGTTGTCATTTGTATTGAGCTCTCTTGATGAGTACATATCTAAAGCATGACATGGTAGGTGTGTTTACATGCTTGGATAGATAGAGGATGCATTGGAAGAGCTTGATGTTTTAGAAATATGCATGGATATTTTTTAAGTGTATTGTAATTTTTCATTATTAAATAATAAATTGAATGCAGATTCCATTAAAGTATGGGTTTTTCCCAAGGTATATCTTGTCTTATCTTGTGGTATACATTCTTTGATCTTTGTATTATGATTATTTTAAAGCTTGTATGCATGATATTTCATCTCATAGGCTATGTAGGAAATGGTTTGACCAACTTAGTATTTTCTTAACAAGTGGTATTAGATCCATGGTTGTGGTTGAGGGAGGTGAGAGATCCCTATTTTTATTTAACCCTTGTTTGAGCATATCGGATGCAAAGTTGAAACCATGACAATGATAGAGATATTTTATATATTTTAAGGTATAATATATGTTGTGCAAGTTATGAGAATTTAGATTTGGGGTTTTGAGTTTTGTATATTTTTGGTTATTTTTTACAATTCTAGATTTTCAAAAAGATTTAGAAAAGAGATTTTTTTTTAGGTGTTCACTATGAGGGTTTTATGGGGAATTCTAAAAAAACTCTTAAGATAAAAAAAAAAAAAACTGACCATTGAATCCAAGAAGCTCAAAAGATGAAGATTGACATAAAATTTTACCCATTTTGGCCACTATGGCTTAAGGAAAAAAATCCCCCCCCTCCACTTTCTTGGTCACATGACTATATGGTCATAGAGTCAACAAAGAAAAAAGAAAAAAGAAAAAAGAATAGGTGCATACAACTTGTGAGTTACCTAAAGTGCCATTTCCACCAACATGCCACCAAATCATCACCGGTCAAATGCTTCCATCAATAGTGCCACCCATGGACCACCATTAGCCACCATATCTCAATTTTGAGACAAACAATTTTTTTTTGGGGGCCAAACTTTCACATACTATATTACATTTTTAACTTCTTATAGTTATCATAAATATCTCACTAAGAACTACATAATATTATAGGTTTAGCTTTCATATTTTACTATTTATATTATAATTTGGTTGCATGAAGCTAGAACTAATCCAAAATGGTTAATAGGTCATATCTTTCACATACATAATTAGATTTTGTATTTTGAATAGGTGACATAGAGCATTTGTAGTGTACTACATAGTGGATTAGATAGTTTTACATTTGGATGATAAAAGAGAGTATTGTATTTATTTGAGCATTTATAGAAGCTTGATATTTAGGGTGTGATTCTATGGGAATTTAGATTAATTAGAGGGTATAAACTTATGGGAGTGCATGATACCAATATTATGGTACAAATAGTTATCAAAATTGGTGCTTCATGATTTAGTCTTAGAAGTGTTTTTATAGTTTGGAATTTGATAGAGATAGGTACATAGGTTACATCTTCTATTTTAAGGATATGGTTGATACACGTGTGAGACTAGGAGTCTTAGTTTAGTGAGATTTGAGTAAAAGTACAATTATGGTGTCATGGATATTCATGTACATTTGATTATTGGTATAACATGATAATATAGTTAACAAGTTGTAGTATCATTTGACTCATAATTGTCAATGGTACTTTTGGTTTAATGTTAGGAGGTTGTTCTAATATTCTAGATGCTTATTTGGTTCCTTAAATATTGTTACTTATTTGTGTATTTTTTGGAAAATTATATCTACAAGTGATTTCTTGTTTGACTCTTGAGATCTATATGTTATCTTGGTTTGTAGTTTATTGATGTGATGGTGAGTTTACATGTTGTATTAGTTTGGGATATACAAGTTATGTAGCTTCGTGAGTTGGACACCCATTTGTTATAGTGAGATGAATTATATGTGGACTATTTATATCTATAGGTCTTTTCATTGTTGATATAATTTCAGTTAGTTATCCATATCTATGGTCATTTGTGCATTGGAATGGTGGGATGGATGATTAGAGTACTTGGAGAGTTATTTATTGGGACTTATAGCATGTTATTTATCATTATATCATGGACATATTGTTACATGATTCAATAAGATTTTGACAATGATGTTTTAGTGGTGGTTTATCTTCTTGGTTTGGAGATCTTGGTTCTAATTTATTCTTTGGAGTTGTTGGCATTATAGTGGAGTGTGTGTGGAAAATGGGTGATATTCATATTGTTGGAAATACAAGGTTAAACTTGCAAAAATATGAACTTAATATTATGTTTACAAATCTAAAAATATGTGTAGATGGAGGAAAACTAGTTTGAAATATTATTGGATTAAGATTTTAATTTCCAACATCCTCAATTAAGTTTCCTACAAGAAACAAAACACACACATTCAAAAACAAATATTTAATCTAAACACACATGCATGCTAACATGCATTCACTCCATTGTCATCCTACAATCACAATCTTGTGTTGAGAAATAGGTGCTCTCAAAAGCATACACAAGATATTATGATTGATGGATGTGAGAGATATTCAAATGAGACAAAAATGAGAGAGATTCAAAATACTAGTGATGAATGTAAATATCCTATGAGCAAATATATATCAAAAAGAGTGCAAAGCAACAAGTGCAAAAATTGGATGCAAAGATAACAAAAAATGCAAAGATCATGGATGGATCAAAGATGAGAGAGGGCTATGTTTAAATAGGTGTCCTCGGGGTGAACCCAGATTACAAAACAAATGTGGGATAAAATATTGACTTGAAAAAGTATATCCCACATGCATGAGATGAGTGGAATAGAAGAAGTGAAATAAGATAAATAGGTGATAAAGCGGGTGTGGAAGAGGTTAGAAGAATGATGTAATGGAGATTATTAAAATGGTTATATAATATTATTAAATGGATTAAATATATGAAAATTATAGTATAAATAAGGAAATTGATATTATGACATAATGAAGAATAATAATATAATATTTGGATCCACTTAATGATTGGAAAAATTTGAATAAGAGGATGATTTGAATGAATTTTTTTATGTGTCTACAATATGTATTCAAGATTATCAATTATGTGATTAGCATATCCAAGAATGAAAGAAAAACAACAATACCACAAGTTGAGAATCACAAGTGACACAAGATATACATGGAGAAACCCTTGCAGGAAAAAACTTCACACCCAAAGAGATGCAATGCTTGTATTAATCTTCAAATGAAGTATACATCAATACAACACTCCTCTTTGAATTTTTGCAGCACTTCATTACTCTATCAATATGCAAAACATAAGAAACCACCATCTCAAAGCTCCAATATATAGAATTTTGTGGGATAGAATACCACTTGTGGTATCTTGAAACAACAATTAAAACCACCTAGAAAAACCCATGCCCCTCTTAGTGGAAAACCCATAAACATGGTGAAAAATATTAAATACTCACATGGCCTTCACATGCATGCCTAACCCATAGCCAATTAAAATTGGTCATACCCGAGTGCTCCATTACTCTTTGATGGCTTTGATGTTTCATACCCAGAACATGCAAACTTGGGTGCCCAACCTAGGATATCATACACAACATGTAAATGGACATGCAAGATCATGCACTTCTCGGTGGTACCCACCTAGAAAGTGGATGCCTAAATGTAATATTATCTTGGGATGCTTTGTAACCATCACCATAATGGGTCCACCTCTATGAATGCAATTACAATTTGATGTAGGAAAATAAATAATAAATAATTTTCCTCTCATGTCCTCTAGGACACTTTCTAAAGAATGAGAAGACACATAATATCAACTTAGGATAGCAATTACAATATCACCTAGATCCTAAAATTCTCTCACTTGACATTATATATTGCAATTACATTTATGAGATACATTACAATTATAATCAAGTATAGTGACCAAGGTCCATGGCCTTCCTACACCAAGATAACTTATTGATGGTCACTGGCTTTGTAAGAGAATCTCCAACATTATCCAAAGTGTCAACCTTCTCAATCAAGACCTTACCATTCTCAACCATTTCTTGCACAAAGTGATATTGAACATCAACATTCTTAGTATGATCATGATACATAGGATTTTTGGCTAAACATATGGCACTCTGATTGTCAATCCAATCCTCACTATCCTGCATTCAAAACCAATACATTTACCAAGTCTCTATAATGAAACTGCCTCCTTAGAGGCATGTGTAAAATATATACACTCTACTTTGGTGGTGGACAATGCAACTGTAAGTTGTATTTTACTTATCCAACTCACTGCACCTCAAAACAAAGTAAAAACATAGCCACTAGTGGACCTTCAATTGTCCAAGTCACCTACCCAATCTACATCAACAAAACCATGTATGTCCAATGACTTAACCGAATCATTAGTACCATGATAAACTAAACAGTAATCAAAAGTACCATACAAATATCTAAACGCCATTTTAACAAAATTTTAATGCTCTCTACTAGGGTTAGACATAAACCTACTCAAGACTACCACTGCTTGGGCTATATCTAGTCTAGTGCAAACCATTGCATGTACATCCAACTACCAATGACACTAGCATAAGTCACTTTAGACATCTCTTGATAATCATCATCAGAATTAGGAAACATGTCTAAACTCAACTTAGTACCAACAAGAAATGGAATATTTACTGGTTTATAGTCATGCATACTAAACCTCTACAAAATGGTATCGACATACTTACTCTGACTTAACCAAAGATTTCTATGAGTTCGATCCCTACTGATTTCCATCCCAAGGATACATTTAGAAACCCAAAAATCCTTCATATCAAACATGGCAGAAAGCTGAGTCTTAAGTTCCCTAATCATCACCTTTTTGTTACCCATAAACAACATATCATCAACATACAAGACAATGATTAGTATATGATCATCAATAACCTTAATGTAAACACAATGATCCTCCTCACTCCTAAGAAAACCCAACTTCAATTCAAAGGCATCAAAACTATGGTACCACATTGTGGATGATTATTTCAAACCATATAATGATCGTTTTAACCTACAAACCAAGTGTTCTTTTCCTTTCACAACAAAATCATTAGCCTGTTGCATATAAATTTCCTCCTTAAGATCCCCATGAAAGAAAGTAGTTTTAAAATCCATTTTCTCTATTTCAAAATCATAAGCAACAATAATAGATAATAGGAATCTAATAGAAGTTAACTTAGCAACAGGAGATAAAATTTTATCGAAATCAACTCCCTCTCTTTGGGAGTAGCCCTTGGCCACCAGTTTGGCTTTGTACCGCTCTATCCAACCATCTACATAAATTTTATTTTTAAATACTCACTTGTAACCAATGGGATTCCTTCCTTTGGGAAAACTAACAAGATCCTAGGTATCACAACTATTCAAATCCATCATCTCCTCCTGTATGGACTACATTCAAGAATCACTTTCCTCCAAAGAGAGAGCCTCCTTGAAAGACCTAGGTTCATCGTCAGTACTTAACAAAGAAAATACACAATGGTAATCTGATGGTCTATACCTATCAACTAGATTTTGCTTCCTTGTGGATCTCCTCAAGGTAGGAGTAATGGGCTCTTGCTGTTGTTCTTCTTTTGTATGCTCATGTTGCACATCATTTGAACTCTTTGAACCCTCTTCTTCTTCTCCATCATCTAATCCATCTAGTTATTCTTCCACATGTGCATCTTCCTACTTTTATATCTTTATCTCAAAGTGCCTTGTTGTTGTCTTATCTTTCTCCTCTGGTTCCTCTTTATCTGAGTAAACTCTTTAAAAATCACATCTCTAGAGAAAACCATTTGGCAAGTTAGCGGATTCCAAAGAATATAACCTTTTACATTCTCACTGCAACCAACAAAGATATATTTGTATGCTTTTGGATCCAATTTAGATTGCTTCTCTTGAAGCACATGAAAAAAATCATCACAACCAAAGACCCTTAAATGTGAAATAGAAGGCTTTCTACCTATCCACACTTCATAAGGATTTTTATCAACAAAAAGCTAAACAAGGAGATCTATTAATCAAATAACATACAATACTTACAACTCTTTCCCAAAAAAATCTATCAAGCTTAACACCATTCAACATGCTCCTATCTCTTTCCATCAAGGTTTGGTTCATTCTTTCTACTACCACATTTTGTTGGGGTGTATAAGGAGCATTCTTTTGCCAAAAAATACTTGCATTCTTATAAAACTCATCAAATTCCCTAGAACAATATTCACCCCCATTGTCAAATCTCAACACCCTTATCTTATAATTTTTTTGCTTCCCAAATAAGGCTTTAAATTCCTTAAAATTAGTGAAAACCTCATATTTTGCATGCATAAAATAAATCCAGGTGTATCTTGAGACATCATCAATGAAAGTAACTGTTAACTATCCTAATGCACCCCTGCCAAGTTGTGGAAAATTCAACAAATTTGGAGCAACATGAGACTACTTTTAGGCTGTGGGTATCCTATTGTGAAAGTAGACCTCCAGATTATGGGTTGGATCCCCTTTTGGTGTCACCTAAACTATTCCTTGCTGGGAAAAGGGGTGAAAGAAACATGAAAAGAAAAACTAAACCCCTATGGTGATGCACCTAATTTGATTTCTCAGACCTATACAACTGCTTTAGCACATAATTTCATCAAAAACTTAGCTTAAGTTAACACAACTCATATATTTTAACATATCAATGCATAAATGTTTTGTAAGGAGGCTTGGTTCACTTGTCACTTTGAAAGGAAAAAGTTTCCACAACTAAAATAACTATTGAACCACCACACAACTTACAATCTACAGAAACATATGTTCATTCTACCTAAAGGTGCTAAAGTCAGAAAAAACATGGAGTTACCAAACTCACAAGAACATTAATCAATCACCACACTGCACTCAATGAAGTAGCTTCTAAGAAGGTAAAACATTGAATTTCATTAATAAAAATGGTGTTACATATTGTTGTACATGTCTAATACTAAGTCACAATGCTACGATCCATATCAAAGAACTCCAAAAGAAGCTACAATCCTCCATAAAGAAAGAAAGGCCTCTCTAAAACCTCAAGTATGAAGATACTTAAGCAATTTTGAAACCAACTCCCCACACATGTCCTTCTAGAACCTTTGGTTGGATGCAACATAAAGGCCAAAAAAGAACCTTCCAAAACTCTTCTAAAATGCCTCCAAAATGTAGAAAAGTCAAGCTCTGACCCAACCATACCAAAAGCATGACAAAAATGCCTCCAAAATGGCCTCATTCCCTCCAAAAATAGTCAAAGATGACCCACGCACCAATCCCACATGTTGCTCAATATCATTATGTCTCCAAGTTGTTTGACTCACACTTTTGGTGTGTAAACATTTCTTCAACCTATTCCATTATGTTTGGAAGACATAAACCTTCAATTAAACCCCCTTGACTTACACATATCAATACATGCCTTTTCAATTTTGCATTTAAAAAACAACATTTAATTAAATGGTTTATAATCAAACCATTTAACTAAATGTTTTACATTTGAAAGTAAAATGCAAAAATAAAAAACTTGGGCTCAAACATACCCCTTGACTTACTCTTTGAAAACACATGCTTTTATATTTTTCATTAAAAATAACATTTTGACTAAGTGATGTATAATTATATCATGTAATCAAACTATTTTACATTTTGTCTTGATGCAAAATATACATAAGACAAATGTGCCTTGGACAAAAGAAAAAAATACATAAGTCACTTTTTACTTTCCTAGACACTAAGAATGCAAAGGTATTAGATTTAATGCAAAATGTTAAAATAAAAGGAAAAATGCCTTGGGCTTTAATCAACCAAAATTAGGGTAAAAACCCTGAACACCAAAATTGCTGCAAAATGCTCATTTCATGTTCAACTCTTTGCAACTGTTGGAAACTCAAGTGCATCACCATCAGAGTGTTTTCATGGAGTTTTCCTATGCTTTCATGGAGAAAAAATCTTGCATATCAATGAAAAAAGACAATACTGCTCAGGTTAGCTCACTGTTTCAATAGATTTTTCCTTTCTCTCCATTTCCTATAGAAAAATGTGCTCAAACTTGAGCTCTCCTCCAACAAAATGAATTTATTCAATATATTGTGCTCTATTTGTTATTTCATGCATTTATTTGCAGAAATCTTGACATTTCTTTGCATTTCACCGCCATAGTTGTGTGTTTATGTAGCAACTGAAAATGAGACTTTTACCCTCATGGCCGCGGGCTCATCTATTTGTAGATGTATGATCTTTTCACTGTAGATTTCGAAATACATGGGTATCTTTGTTTTCCCATGTTTTTGATACCATGCAATAGCGACTATTTGTGTCATAATCCAATTTTCTATGACATAAATCATGCAAGATTATAATATGAAGGAGATTTCATGAAAGGTTTATCAGTTGAAACAAAAGCTATCTCTGTCAACTGTTCCACAAGAAAATGTAGTCGTGTGAAGAAAAATGGTCTACAAAATGATTCAATGTCATTGCACAGTACGAGTATGATTCAAATACTCTACGCACCTTTTCATTCCTTCATGAATACCACCTTTTCCTTTTAAACCCCCCCTCTATTGCACTCAAATACACTCTCCAAATGGATTGGGGTCTTTATTGTATTATCTGGGACAAACTTGACAACATCAACATGTTCGTGTTCCTTTAATATTTGTTTCTTGTTTTCACCAACAAATGCAAGTGCCTATTTTCTTGGTTTAGAAACACACTCCATAAAGATTGCAATCTTCACTAGATTACTTTGGGTAGGTTCAATGACTTTAGCTCTTTAGATCTCGCCTCACATGGTTGTCATTTGTTATTGACTGCCCCTTTGTGACTTGAATGCAACATGTCCTCAACTTGATAAGGTGGTTATCATTTTGCATTCTAGTATCCATTTGACTATCTTTGTGAGCATATGATTACCCTGACATGTTCATGACTCTACCTTTGATAAACTGACATCTAATAAGCTGTATACAACTAGCTCATGTACTTGTTCCTGTGGGAAGTATTGTGACCATTTTGACATGTGAGACATAATTACTTTAAAAAATGGTAGCATTTATGTTCTTATGCAAAGCTTGCTTCTAAGTCGTAACACTTTTCACAAAACTTGATCTTTTGAAACTGTCCTCATGTATAAAGAATAAAGATTGTCTCTATTGTTTCCAAAAAACTCTTGCACCAATTTTTGGAAATTAAATCTGCTTGAGAACAAGTAGTGAAAAGAGCCTCAATTTTCTTACCTTTCAGTTGTATTTTTACACGAGATAACTTGGTAGATTTTTCCTCATCTTGAGCATCATTACAAACCACATCTGCACCATAGACTGCCATTGCATTGAACTTTATCTCTATTCTGGTATGACTATCATATATGACAATGTTTTTTTATGACACTTGAATCAAATGTTGTAGTATCTATTTGATGTTCAATGACTATAAAATGAAGATAACAGATAATCATTTGTAATTTAGCACATGATGTTATCTATTAGATGTAGAACCTCTTCTTTCCTGTGCTTGGTATGATATTAGCACATGATAACACCATACTTCATAATTGATTAATATGAACTCATGATACTTATCTCTTTTGTGTTTGTTGACTGTAATTTTGTGAAGACTGCCATCACTATCTCTATTACAATATGAGGAGATGCTCTGTTCTTATTATTTCAAAGAGAAACTAGCATAGCAATTTGGCCATTTACCATTATGCATTGTTTTTACTTACTGTCACATAGCTCTTCCATCTCTTGCACATGTTGCTCTCTTACTCTGTTATAGCTTAGTCCTACTCATGATGCATATCACTTGTCTCCTCATTTAAGACCATTGATATTCCTAGAATACTCCAACCTTCATGATTTATCCCTAACAATTGCTTGCTGCCCCTTTGATCATGACTCCATGTGATCACTTGCAAACACTGTAACAACTCTAAAGATGATTGGATTCGTTGTCTCATTCATAGTCATGTTGACTGTGAGGATGATAAGTGATTATTTACTCCATAGTCTACTAAGAACGTGTGCATGCATCAACCATTACAAAGAGCCCCTTTGCTTATTGCTCTTGAAACCCTTTGTCACTATAACTTGACAGTGATCTATCTTTCCCATGTGCACCGTGATCATCATGGCTATAGATGAATATTGATTCCTTCCAAATGCATTGTTGTTGTTCTGTAGCATGCATGTTGCTCCATATGACTCATGATGGTTCTTGACAAGAATTTATAGCTCATCCATTATTTATTGATGGATGCATAATTGAACTTGATGCATTTGTGCTTCAGTGTTCACATAAATCACTTGTTTCTTTATAAAAATGGATCTTGGATCCACTTAAGAAGATTGAAATACATATTCAACAGAGTATTGTCCCTTTTGGCATGATGGCAGCCTATTGTTTGATTCACTGTGAAAAGATGAGTAACTTTCCTGAAAGTTCACATTGTTTGTTGCATCTTTTGAATCTGATAATGAAAGTTGATCAACTGTTATAATTCCATATTGAATTAATGCATCAAGAATATGTTTATCATTGTTTTGATCAAGTTGCTCAATTTCCTATCCCTCCTAAAACACATGAGGGTAGCATGCTAGGCTCAACCCTCATGGGAGCCACATTTTACTCCACATGTTGTAATTAGCTAAATCAAAATAGTATCAAGGATTTGTCTTATATTTGCACAAGGAACAAACAAGTTAGATAAAAAAAGCATATGATAGGTGTGTTTGATTACTCCTTTTTTGTTTTCTTGTACACCTATGGTATGCTATCTATTTTAATGCTTATGGACATCAAATTATATGTTTATAGATTTTTTGCAAATATTCTGATTAGTGACCTTTCATTTCTCTAACAACACTCTTTTTTCAGATGTAGGAAACCTAGGAGCAACGAGGCGAGCATCAAACAAAAGTAGGACAAGCGAGAAAGACTGAGATGATGCAGGACAAGGCCAACGGGATTCGTCATTCCAGGGAATGACGGGTCCCTTTTCATTTTATGTGCATTTCTTTCTTTTTATCTATAAGTGTATAGTCTTTTCTTCATAAGCATTAGAATAGTCAGTCCCTCAGCTTGTGAGGGACATTATACACTTATGATCATCAATAAAGATTACATTTGCAATACATGTTGGTTCTCTTTCTTATTGTATGCAATTGTAAAACTGTAATAATGCAATCTTTTTGACAATCTCCTTTATGCACATGAATGAAATTGATGTATCTTTTAATGTTTAAATGCAAACACAATAATAAGTTACTTGATTTAACTGGAAGCAAAATCATGTAAAAGTAACATAATAACGAGATTTTCCAAAAGAGTCAACATCCACTAGTCGAAAAACATTCAAATGAATGATCTCTAATAATCTCTTTAGCTTTATTAGTTCTATTAGTAAATCATGATCTATCTATTTACTGAACACACAATGCTCACAAAAGTAATTTTTACCAAAAAAAAATCAAAAATATCATCAACCAACTTTTTATTCAAAATACTCTTAAGACCTTTTTCACTTATGTGACCCAATCTATGGTGCCACAATATACATGCATTTTCAGTGCCAATTAAATTAGAAGAGCTACAAAAAGTTGAGGAATTAAGCTTAAACAAAGTCCCTATCTGAGATCTTTTAGCAATCACAAAACTCCCTCTAACCAACCTGTAACCAAACTTGTCAAATGTCATATGAATTCCAAAATCATTCAACTTGGTTATTGAAAGTAAATTTCTTGCAAGTCCTAGAATATGTAAAACATCATTAAGGCTTTTAACCCTTTCATCACTAAAACACAACTTTACCTTTCCCTTACCAACAATCTTCTTCATGTTTTTATCACCAAGGAAAACTTCTTCCCCATCATAAGTTGAATGTGAAGTGAACCACTCCTTGTGAGGAGTCATATGGTAGGAGCAACCTAAATCAATAAGCCAAGAATCATAACGAATAGTGTTATCAAAAATAAACAAAGCATCAAAATCCCCTTCTGAGGACTTTTCCATGGAAGTATTTGAACTCTTTTTATTGTTTCTGCACTCCTTCACATGCCCTCTCTTACCAAAATTCTAACACTTTACTCTTCCTGAGGGTTCTAGAATGTCCTTTAAACTTGTCTCCTTTTTTATCCCCTTTAGTTTCTCCTTTTTATTTGGACCTTCCTTGCACATGCAAGGCATCTTGGGATCCCACATTCATGGAATTTCTTCTCATTTCTTCTAAAAGAAGTGTAGCAATGATATTATCCATGTTTGGCTCTACACCACCACCACCACTTATGGCAACAATTAGATTTTCCAAAGATTCGAGTAAAGAACAAAGAAACAATATGCATTTGTCTTCTTCTTCTATATTAACATCTACAGTGTTGCAAGTATGCTATTGGTGTTGTCATTGATGTCAACAATTGATGGTGTTGGTCATTGATGTCAACTATATAGAGATTGTGTGTTGAAGTTATTTGAAGGATGTTGGTGTTGTCATAGCTGGGATGATTGTTGTCAAGAGATTGTTGTGATTTGATACGAAGGTGTTACAATGCTATCATTAGTGTTGTCATTGATGTCTTGATGAATAATATTTTTAGTTGCAATAAATTCACTTTGTTTCCAAGTGCTTTTGATAAAATTTGAATAAAAGAGATTATAGTGTGACAGAGTGATGTTCAATGTTGTGCTTCGTATTTATTCATGGTTGAAGTTATGCTTGTGTGGTTTGGATATGTTGATCAAAGGTATTCAAAGGTGTTATATCCATAGTTTAAGTTTCTAAGGCAGTGAAAGTTGTGTTCACTGGTGTGTGTGTGTGTGTCTATGAAGAAGGTTGTCTGGGAGAAATGAGATTACTCTGTATTTATCTGCATTGAGGTTTCTTGTCTCTTGCAGATTTAGGGACATGCTTATAATGTATCTATCTACTTTCCCTTGAGGTTTTAGGTGCTGAGGTGTCCCACAAAGTTATTTAGTGAGTTGGGTGTCTATGTCAGTGTGTCTAGTTGCACAAAATGATGGTGTTCTCAGTTTTAGGTGGTTGTGGTAGAGTTGCAGAATATTTTGATGATGCTAGAATATTTTGAGATTTTGTATGGATATTGTGGAGTGTTGTTATGTGGTCCATGAAGTTGTCTTTAGACTTGGTTAAGAATGACCTTAATTGTTAAGGGTGTCAATACAAGTTTGGCTGACCTAGCATGTTAGTGCTAATTCTAGAAGTAGTGTGTTATTTGTGGAAGCTTTAAAGAGTGTGTTGATGAATATCTTGGTCCTAGTTAACCCATGGTGTGGTCATCCTTCACTTATTTATACTGTGGAAGTGTTTGGTTCTGACCTATTTTGTAATTGCTTGTTTGAGGTGCATAGATTTTTTCAAGGTTGTGGATGGCATATAAGCAAGGTAAATAATTGGAGATAAGTGTGGTGATCTAAGTGTGATCTATAGAAGGTGAGTGAAAGATGCAAATTTTATTAAGTGTGGTGATCTAAGTGTGATCTTAATGCATATGACTCTGAATCAATGAGTAGAAGGGTCTACATTTGTCGTGTACCTAAAGTTACTAAAGATAGTGAACTAGACGTTGTGAATGGTGCAGAGTGGTTGTGGTGGATCTTCTTGTTTCTCTGTCATGGATTTCTCTTTGTAACAATCCTCTTCCTTTCTTCTTTCTAATCTAATAGTGAGCCCTTCCTTCTTTTGGGAAGTGATCCCTTTGGCAATGAGCCTATTGTATTCAATATTTCTATTACTTTATATTGTGAGATAATCCTCACCACAGTTTTCCCTTCTTGGGTTTTCCACATAAATCTAGTGTTCTATTGTGCATGGTGTTTTGGTGTGTTATTGTTTCACTTGTTTACTATCATAATAAATATGATTAAGGGTTTAAGGGCTAATAAAGATATGAATGTTAATGAGTGTTTTGATGTTTTAATGTACAACTATTTCACCCCTCTCTCATTTTTATTATGCATCTTACATACAGATGTAAGCTGACTTATAACCATGTTAAAAGCATTTAAATGTTCTGCAACAAAATCATTATCCCTCATTTTCAAAGAATATAAGTGTCTTTTGAGATAGAATTTATTAGTTATACTTTTAGTTTGGTAAATATCACCTATCCTCTTCCACAACTTGTATGCAGTATATTCTTTTGAAACATTCAAGAGGATGGAATCTGTAAGACACAACTGAATGGTTCCTTGTTCCTTCTTGCCTATTTTGTTCCAATATTCATCAAACACACTAGATGGTTTCTTTTCATTTGAAACTTTCTGTGTGCAGCGTTAAATATCCTAGTCTACAATGCAAAACAAAAAGAAATGCAAGCAAGGGAAACACAACAACACCTCATGATTAGCCTAGTTGAACTTGAACAAAATGAAATATAAAAACAAAGTATGTTACCTTGTCCAAGTTGACCGTTTGCTTGGCCTTGTTGATAGCTTGATGTCCGTGCTCTATGTCAATTTCGTCAGCATAATGACTTGTTGTAGCATGATTTGGGTGCAAGGATGAAGGGTTTTGGATATGGATGCAAGATGGGTAGATTGAAAGATGGAGATGGCGAATGCTTAGGACTAGGGTTGGATGAGAAGAGATTGTCAAGAATAATGTGTGTAGGAGAGAAGAATGCAAGCAGACCCACAAAATGGCTAAGTGTTAGCCATTTAACCTAGGAAGATCAAATGGACGATAAAGATTGATTGTTGGGAGAAGACAAGAGATCAATGGCTAAGATGAAGAGTTGACTAAAGGAATTAAAAATTCATTTTTAATGTGAATGGGGAGGAAAAAAGGAATTAAAAATTCCTTAGAAACCTTGGATGAATAAAATAGAATTTAAAATTCCATTGGGAAGGACATGGGGATTGCAAATAGAACTGAAAATTCCATGAGAGGATCTTGGGAAGACAAAAAGGAATTAAAAATTCCTTGGGGAATGAGAGAGGAATTAAAAATTCCTCAAAAGGACATTGGGAAGATAAAAAGGAATTAAAAATTCCTTGGGAGATGGGGAGAGTTGACCAAAGGGGTTGATTATACTAGCTAATCAATAATTATAAGACAATTAAGTAGCTAATGAAGATTAGGAGCTAACTTGCAAAAGTTGAAGGATGTGACACATCCTAATCATGGATTAGACATGTGCACACCCCTAATGATGGGATTAGGAAGTGGATTAGGATTAAGAAAAAGGGATGGAGGATGTGGCATGTGAGGAATTAAATAAATGTATTATTTATTTAATTCTTTGAGGAAAAGGGGAATAAAGGGCAAGGTAGGATAAGTAATAAAATTATTTAATTATTTAGTTAAATACCTTAGGGATTTAGAGGACTTTGGGGGTATTAATTAAATAATAGTAATATTACTTAATTAATGTAAATAAGGGGATATTTAGATAAAAATGATAAATTTGACCAAATGTAAGTGGCCAAATTTAGATGTCTACATTTTTCCCCTCTTTGAGATGGTGTTACGAAGTAGCATCATTTCAAAGAAGATTAAAAGATAACACCAAGAAGAAGATGGTTAGATTGGAAAAGATGCACAGTCATCAAAGGAGTGACTAGGAAGAAGGATGATAGAAGTGAAAATGAAGATAGGGATTGAGGATGCCCCCTTGAGAGGACATATGGATTCAAGAGAACACAGGTATGCTCTCGAAATGGATGAGACGATGAAAGGGTATATGAGGAAGATTATACAAAGTGATGGATAATAGAGGATTATAAGCGATAGGAGATTGGGAAGCACAAATGGATTTAAGGACAAAGGTGATGTTACCCTAGTCAAGCTACAAGCCAAAATGGGTTGATGATGGATGGAGTGTTGTCGATGATGGAATGGTATATCCTGAAACAACACGAGGATAGGGAAGGATACATCCCGATGATGATGATGAAAGTGTTGTTGATGAGAGAAGGATACATCCTGATGATGATGATGAAAGTGTTGTTGATGAGGGGAGGATACATCCCAATGATGATGATGAAAGTGTTGTTGATGAGGGAAGGATACATCCCAAAACAACACCAAATGATAGGGAAGGATACATCCTGATGATGATGATTGGATCCAAGCTTGTAGCCAGGCTGGGAACAAGACCAAGGATGTGATTAGATGATTTGTACTAGGTTGAATAGATTAGGATTGGATGGAGATGTGAGATGGTTAAAACAAATGAAAATGATGAAGGAAAATATTCTTAGAATAACCAATCGATATTATCCAAAGAGGATTGAAGAGATGATGATATGATGAGGATGGAAAAAAATATGCTTAGAATAACCAATCTATATTATCCTAAGATTAAAGAGAGGATGAAGATAGTTGAGGGATGAAAATAGATAGGATAGATAGATGAGGAGAGTGATGAAGGATAAATGGATAGTAACCAAATAAAGCAGGTTAATTGTGATGTGTTATGCTGCCATGTAATGAGCACTTAATTTGATATAGCATGAGATACTATGCACCGGGGTATGAGGAACCAAGGTGGATTTGTATCACATGCATGGGATTGACACAAAAAATAAGGAGGCTATCCCAACATCCCAAAGTCACAATGACTTTGGTCAGGCCAGGCATTAGGATAACCACAAGCACAAAGGATTCCCCAACATAACACAAAACCGTAGTGATCTTGGTGGGTACTACGCGGGGCAACCAGGAAGACAACAACAAACAAAAGATCAAGATATACTCCTATGTTTACTATTCAAAGCACACCATGATATGATGGATCAAGGCGACCCTGACGAGGTATGATAGGGAGCTCAAATGATAAACAAAGCCAAAAGCATCAAAAGATCACAATAAATGTCAAATGTCCTTTGCCACAAGATCAAGAGGGTGGATGGGATTGATGCGGTCTATTAGGAAGGATACATTCTGTTAATACCAAAGATGGAGACTAAACTAAGTGATTAAAATGAAGCAGGATATTCAAAACTAATTGGATCTGATGATACTAGTGGATCTCGTTTGTTAAGAACTAGCTAGATAGGGGCATACTTGATGAAACAACACAAGACACAAGACACAAGATTGGAACACCCTAAAGACCTAGGGGGCTTGGGGGCCGATCAAAGATTAGCCTTGCCTATGTGAAAGCGTAGAGCCCTCGTAGTTTGATAAAAGACCGTGGATAAAAGTGGAAAGGGGACAATGGAGACAAAGATGGATGAAAAAGACTGGATGGAAAAAAGCCTCGGGGGAAGATAAAAAGATTGACCTTGCCTACTTGAAAGCGCAAAGGCAACGTAGTTCAAAAAAAGACCAAAGAAAAATGATTGATAAGGGATGATGAGATAACCATGATAAGTGGATAAAATGATAGGACTGATACAATGAGATAAGATAGACCTATTGGATAGGATGGTAGTGATCACATGTAGCTCAAGAATGGGATAGTTATCCAAATCATCAATATGAATTGGGAGGATGATACGATGGGGATATGAGTGATGAGAAGTGATAGGAGATTGGAAATATGTGCAAAAGAATCAGGAGTGATGATGATGACATAAATGGAATTGGGTTGCATGGGGGGAAGCCTATAGCCAGATACCAATGACAAGGGAGTATGATATGGGATGAGGATAGAGATAAATGGATAGGGAGATAAGGATGGGGGATGGAAGGGATGCTATGATGGATGGATAGGAAGATAAGGATGGGGAGATGAAAAACATTTTTGGATGGATAAGGAGATAAGGATGGGGAGATGGAAGGGATGCTTTGAGGGATGGATAGGAAGATAAGGATGGGAAGATGGAAGGGATTTTTTGGATGGATAGGAAGATAAGGATGGGGAGATGGAAGGGATTGTAAGATCGATGAATGATGTCTCCAAGGACTATGTCACAAAGAAGGAGGTGCCCCACTCTAGATATGTTATGTATAATGAGGTAGGAGGGATGGAAGATAGAAGGATGGGAAAATAAGGGAGTGAGATGGATATGGATAGGATGTATGGATAAGGAAGGGAGATTAATGGTAGCATGATGGATGGACAAGGAAGATAGATGGATGTGGATAAGGATTAGGATAGTGTATGGGTGAGGAGAATGTATGCCAAGAGATGTCCAAAGCATGTTTATATGTTTTCCCATATATATATAAAGATCACAAGGAGGATGGAGGGATTGGGATAAATGGGATATGACAAGCAGGTTGTGTAAGATAGGTGGGATGGAGGAGATGGGTGAAGGGTATGTAGTTGCCCCCAAGTGCGGAAGTAAGCTGGATGGGGGAGTTACACATGAAACTTGTCTGCTAGGTTTTCATCATGGTACTTATCCAAGGTGCTCGTTTTCCAAGTTTTCACCATTGGATAGATTATTTCTCTTTACTCATTTTTTTTAATTTTTTTGATTTTTTTGACTTTTTGACGTTTTTGACTTTTTTTTTGGATTTTTTGGATTTTTTGGATTTTTTGGATTTTTGGATAGTATGTGGATGGATATGGATAAGGATAGGGGTGTGGATAAGTTTATTTAGAAGATATGTGATGAGGACATGGATGAAGGACTCAAGCATCAAGTTCCATACAAGGTATTAAGAGCCCACATGCAAAGTGATTATTAGATGTTGGTACAACCAAGGTTATGAAGATGGATGGATTAAAGGGAGTCGAGGTGGGAGATATTTGGGATAATGGATGGGATGTTGGAAAGTGTGTGGATGGAATGATGGGGTAGGTGTGTGATGGGGTAATGTTTTCAAGACCAACATTGGAACATATGATGGTGGATGTGAAAGGATAGGAGGATTAATGGACAAAGAATGTGGGGATAATGGAGGAGATGGGATAGTTAATTTTGAGACATAAGGACCCAAAACAAATTTAAGAGATGGTGGATGAGAATGATTAGCTTTTGGATTAGCAACTTTGGATGTTGTTACAAATTTTTCATTTGAAGGAATTGCATCTATTTTCTTTGGGATCCACATGGTTTTGATCTTTGCTTTGGTGGGCCTTTGTGGCTTATGGGTTTGATTTGTATTTTGGATTTGATTTTTCTTATCATTCCTTTTTAGGGGGACATGAGGAGAATTAGATTCATGTAGATGTTTAGATTTATGCATTTTTACTTTGGCATCCAAAGTGCTTTTAATAGCAATGGGATGGGTGTGAGGAGAGGGATGATTTGGAGAAAACATGAATGGAGTGATAGAGGTAGGATTTTGGGGATGATATGTGGATGGAGGATGTGTAGGTACATTCCCTTGTTGATCCTGATTAGGGAACATGAGAGTGGGATGTTTATGATGAGTGACATGAATAGGTGATTGGTGGATAAAAGGATGGATAAGATGGGACGGAGGAGGTGATTGTGAGGTATAAGGGCCCAAAATGGACTTAGTAGCTGGAGGATGCATGATGGTAGATGGAGGGACATAAGGGCCTAAGATAGATGGAGTAGATGAAGGATGGGAGATGGTGGATGAAGGGAAATACATACTCAAAATGGATTCAGAAGAAAAAGGAGGAATGTGGATGGTTGTTTTGAGGTGATACAATGGAGGGGGGATGGTGGA
Organism: Sequoia sempervirens; assembly: GCA_007258455.2. Lineage (NCBI taxonomy): Eukaryota > Viridiplantae > Streptophyta > Pinopsida > Cupressales > Cupressaceae > Sequoia > Sequoia sempervirens. Next base: position 38,108 of record VDFB02141250.1, read on the forward strand.
AGATGGTTTAGTGGAGTGATGGGAAGAGCCTATGATTCTTTTGGAGGAGGCTCATTGAGGACGGATTAAGGTTGTACCAACATTTTTGGATTGTGAGTCTTGAGAGATATATCCAAGACCTTGTGTACACAGATTTTCTTTGACATGGATGGGCTCTAAAATGCCTTGATCATTAAGGCCTAAACCTTTTCCTTGATAGTTCATGCACTTGAGAATTCGATCTATAGTAGGATGCTTGTTATTTTGGAAACATGATGCAAGTCCATTATTAGGTGGGGGAGGATGGGTGGTGTATATGATTGGTTCCTCGTCTACAAGGAAACCACCATGGATGAATGTGAGAGTACTGGGGGAATATAAAAGTGGTGTGGGGATAGTAGGATTAGGCAATGATGGGATAGTAGCATCTTGATCAAGAGGGGTGAGTGGTAAGGGATCAGAAGAGGGACTAGGTGATACTATAGGATTTGGTGTTGTGGTAGCAGGTGATAAGGGCTCATGCGATGGAGTGATTAGATCTTGAGTGTCAAGGGGATCATGGGGTGGAGTGGATGGAGGACTATGATCTTGAGATGGACTAGATGGGATGACATGATCTTGATGGGAAGAAGGGGATATGTTGGTATGTTTTGGATCAAGCTCTTGGCATGGCTCATCTTGTGTGGGAGGCATGATAATGGAGTGTTGGAGGGACTCTTCAAGTGGGGAAGGTGGAAGGGTGGAGGATTCATGAAATTCATGGGAATGGATCTCGATGATGGTATGAATGGGAGGAGTGGATTTGATTTGGGTGTCTTCAACAGATTGGGTGGATCTAGGAGTAGAAGATGGTGATTGGGTTTGGTTATCTTCGATGGGTTTTGCAGCTTTGGGAGGAGAAGATGAGGGTTCAATGGATTTGGTGGCCTTGATGGTTTCAACGGTTTGAGTGGTGGTAGGAGTGGTAACAATAATGATAGGTGTGGGATGGAGAAGGATCTCATCACTAGTGCCTGTGAATGATGGATTGGGATGGCATGGTTTGATGACTTCAAGATGTGGAGTTGGGAATGTATTCTTTGTCGTGAGTCCTTGGAGGATTTCTGGAGTGAGAATCGTGCATATTATAGGCTTAGCTGGGTGATGGGAATAGACGAAGGATTATGGGTTGGTGGAGGACTAGGATTATGGATTGGTAGACTAGGATTAGATGGAGGAATGGGATTGGATGTAGGACTGGGAGTAGATGGTGGATTTGGACATGGTGGAGTGGAAGATGGAGTGACATAGGAGGATATGGATGGTGGATTAGGGAAAGAGGATGTGGCTGGTGGATTGTAGTAAGGGTATTGAGAAGGAGGATTTGGTTGGGAAGATCAGAATGGTGGATTAGGATAGGAAGACATGGATGGTGGATTGGGACAAGAGGATGCAAGTGGTGGATTAGGGTAAGAAGATGCAAGTGGTGGATTATAGTAGAGGTATTGGGATAATTGATTAGGATGAAAATATTGGGATGTTTGATTAGGATAGGTTGACGTAGATAGTGTATTGTGATAGGAAGATGTGGATGTTGGATTAGGATAGGTAGATGGGGATGTAGGATTATGATAAGAAGATGTGGATGTAGGATTAGGATGGGAAGACTAGTAAGGAGGATTTAGATAGGGGGACATGGATGGGGGATTGTAATAGGAGTATTGGGATGGTAGATTAGGGTAGGAAGATGTGGATACTAGATTAGGATATGCAGACATGGATGTTGGATTAGGATAAGAGGATGTGGGTGGTGGATTGTGGTAGAGATACTAGGATAATAGATTAGGACAAGAAGATTGGGACGTTTGATTAGGATAGGTTGATGGGGATGTAGGATTAAGATAAGAAGGGGTGGATGTTGGATTAGGATAGGTGAATATGGATGGGGGATTATAATAGGGATATTGGGACACTGGATTGGGATAAGAAGACATGGATGTTGGATAAGAAAATGATGTAGAGGAAGGATATGATGAAGATGTGAGCGATGAAGATAATGAATATCCCTTGTCAAAGGTAGCATAAGGAGCATTATTAGGCATGGATGAAGGCATAAGGGAATAGCTCAGAGGGGTGATTTGATTTTGGAAAGCGGTTGGGGAAATCTTACTAGAAATTATAGCATCAAAGAGATCTATGTCATATTCCTCTTGATCAACAAGACTCTCGTTATCATCATCAACGTAATTAGGATTCCCCTTTAGTACTATTTTTGGTTGCATTGATGGCGAGTAAGGATTCATGATGTTAGATGAGATGGATATGGATTGAAAAGATGAGAATAGATGATTAGAAGGAAGGAAGAGATGATGAAAAGATAAATGGTATGGATTAGAAGAATATGGAATAAGGGATCTTAAGATTTGTTTTGATATCTGAAGATCTTGGAAGCAGATGGACTAAAGCTCAAATTGGGATTTAGGTTAAGCTCAAATTCATATTGAATTAAATCTCAAATTTAGATTGGATTGAAGCTCAAATTAGGATGATTGGAGGATGTGATGGGATTTATTCTACACCAAGTTTAGGGGTTTAACTAGATGACATAAATTGTTGACAATCAGATTTTGCCAGATTTCGTAGTTTTCAAAAATTGTCAAATTTTGCCATTTTAGGAAATTTCACATGCATATCTTTGAGAGTCCATTTTTTTCCCAAAAAATTCCTAAAACTAAGGTAGGATGAATTTCCAACTAACATCCTAATTTTGAGACATGAGTTATGAGTTATTAACGAAAATGACTTTTTAAAACTGGAAAAAAACACTAAATTGCGATTTTGAGGATTAAGATGAAAGTTTAAGCCCCAAAAATGTGCCAAAATGGGGGCCAACCAATTGACAGTTGGTTGGTAATCCACATGCCACCTCATAACATAACCACTTGTAAAATTTCAGCCCAAATAGACACCCGAGTCAAAAGTTATGGCCTCTGGAAGTTTTTGCATCAAAATCAAAACCCCTGAAATGAAGTCTAGGTGATTGGGATAGATGGATTGATGATGGATGTGGAATCTAATGATGCTCTAAGACAATGAACATATGACCTTTGGAAAATGAAGATGGACTAAAGTGGAGATTATGGATGAACAAAAGGTGATAAAAATGTTTCAATCATGGTAAACGTCTGGGAAAATGTCAAGACAGATTCGCTAGAGTTCAGACTTGCCTCAACAAAGTGCATGTTTTCCTATTTAGGGTGTAGGGTTGCATATTCAAGGTGTAGGTTCACCCAACTAGGGTGCTTGATCGCCCAACTAGGATGCAAGATTTCCCAGCTAGTGTGTAGAGTCGCCCAACTAGGATGCAGGATCGCCTATTCAGGGTTTAGGGTCACCCAACTAGGGTGCAAGGTCGCCCAACTAAGGTGCAAGGTCGCCTAACTGGGATGCAAGGTCACCCAACTAGGGTGCAAGGTCACCTAACTAGGATGCAGGGTCACCCAACTAGGGTGCAAGGTCGCCTAACTAGGGTGAAAGGTCACCCAATTGGGGTGCAAGGTCACCTAACTAGGATGCAGGGTCACCCAACTAGGATGGAGGATCACCCAACTAGTGTGCAGAGTCACCCAACTAGGGTGCAAGGTTGCCTAACTAATATGCAAGGTCACCCAACTAGGGTGCAAGGTCGCCCAATTGGGGTGCAAGGTCGCCTAACTAGGATGCAGGGTCACCCAAGTAGGGTGCAAGGTCACCAACTGGGGTGCAAGGCCGCCCAACTGGCTATTAGACTTGCCTAAATCTAAAAATGATCAAAATACATCGATAAATGGGGTAATGAACTCATCGAACAGACAAATGGATTCTTCGAATGGGAAAACAAGCTCACCTAATGGTGAAACAAACTAACGGGATGGATGAATGGGATTGGTTGTTCAGAGAGTAGATTCACCCAAGAATGTTGCAAATTCACTTGTTTCTAGGGAATGGGTGAATATGATGGCTCAGGAGACTAATGGGTTGACTTAGATAGGAAGAAAAATCACCCCTTTAGGTGTTAGGCTCGCCTAACTCAGTGGAAGACTCGCCCAACCAAGGTGTAGACTCACCTATTCTGTGAAGAATGGGTGAATTTGACAGGAAACAACTGAGAAATGACTGAGACTGAAGGTAGGGTCGCCCTTGTGGACAAAAGGTTCACCCTAAATAGCAGCATGTTCACCCCTAACAAAGAAAAAGTCGCTTAAACGACATACTTAGAATTGTTTTGGATGAAAAAAAACTATGGAAAAGGACAAAAACACAAAAAAAGAAGGTAAGACTAACTCGATGAAACATAAATGTACTAGTTTTGCACAAATAAGACAATTCAAGTAGCACAATCCTAAGATTAGTAAGAAGGGTATGGCCAACACGATCCTCTATCTAGGTTGAACAAGGTGATCTAGGGAGTCCTCAATATATGCACGATACATGAGGCACAACTCGTGACAGGCGTGAGTCGAAAGCCTCAACGAGGTACAAGAAACTTGGACCAACTCTTTGCATCTTATCTAGGTGTCACCCTAGCTTCGATGCTTTGCCATACATGATGTGACTGGATCAGGGTATAGATTTGGCTCTCCCCCCTTTATATACCCCATCGATACACATGGTTGGGATCGTCCCTTAGGGTGATGAAATCCCCAAGTAGGTCCCGCTAAAAGAAGATACTAGACATTTTCGACTGGTCTCTAGGCTCACATGAAGTGCAAGGGGAGAGCTTAAATGTACTAGCATCTCCTAGGTAACACAAATGGACTAAAGTGAGCTGTGATTTCTTGTCACCTAGGATCTCCAAATGGCGCAAGAGGATTGAATACGTCAACAACCCACTTAACAAACACAAAAAACAAGTAAATTTGACCCTCTAATTAGTTCTATGTGCCTAACTAGTATGGAAAAGACAACAAGAAAAAACTAACTAAGGATCTTGGCCTGCTCATCCTGCAAGAAAAAATAGTAGTTTAATCCCTCGGCCTTGGAAAAGTGGGAAACGACTGCACAAACATTAGTAAAACCAAGCACATTCACTGACAAAACAGGTTAGGGGGTCAGTACTAAGAAAAATGATAAGAAACAAACTTTGAAAATGAACTTTAAGTTACTGTTTACCTCATAATCGCCTCTATCTGAAGCAGAATCACCCCTATTACTGTCAGAATTGCATGTTTAGGGTATAGAATCACTTATTTAGGGTGCAAAATTGCCTCTTTAGTGTGTAGAATTGTCTGTGTAGTGTGAAAAATTGTTTGTTTAGGGGCAAGCTCGCCTATTTGCAGAAAGAAGGCTCACCCAAGTTAGAAGTAGGGTCACCTGTTTGAAAAAAAAGGAGTAGATTTGCCCCTGTTTAACAAATGGGTGATTTTGAAAGTGCAAAATCACCTCTGTTGAAGGTAGGCTCGCCTTTTCTGATGCAAAATCGCCCCTATTGCTGGAGGATCACCTTTGTTAGTGGAAAAATTGCCTATGTGTAACCTGAACCTACAAAAACTCAAACTACAGAGCACGTGAAAATAACAGACTCATTTGTGGGTCCCACTGGGCATGCCAGAAATGTGTGCAACATTAAATCTCCTAGTCTACAATGCAAAACAGAAAAAAATGCAAGCAAGGGAAACACAACAACACCTCATGATTAGCCTAGTTGAACTTGAACAAAATGAAATATAAAAACAAAGTATGTTACCTTGTCCAAGTTGACCGTTTGCTTGGCCTTGTTGATAGCTTGATGTGCGTGCTCTATGTCAATTTCGTCTTCATAATGACTTGTTGTAGCATGATTTGGGTGCAAGGATGAAGGGTTTTGGATATGGATGCAAGATGGGTAGATTGAAAGATGGAGATGGTGAATACTTAGGACTAGGGTTGGATGAGAAGAGATTGTCAAGAATAATGTGTGTAGGAGAGAAGAATGCAAGCAGACCCACAAAATGGATAAGTGTTAGCCATTTAACCTAGGAAGATCAAATGGACGATAAAGATTGATTGTTGGGAGAAGACAAGAGATCAATGGCTAAGATGAAGAGTTGACTAAAGGAATTAAAAATTCATTTTTAATGTGCATGGGGAGGACAAAAGGAATTAAAAATTCCTTAGAAACCTTGGATGAATAAAATAGAATTTAAAATTCCATTGGGAAGGACATGGGGATTGCAAATAGAATTAAAAATTCCATGAGAGGATCTTGGGAAGACAAAAATGAATTAAAAATTCCTTGGGGAATGAGAGAGGAATTAAAAATTCCTTGGGAGATGGGGAGGGTTGACCAAAGGGGTTGATTAGACTAGCTAATCAATGATTAGAAGACAGTTAGGTGGCTAATGAAGATTAGGAGCCAACTTGCAAAAGTTGGAGGATGTGACACATCCTAATCATGGATTAGACATGAGCACACCCCTAATGATGAGATTAGGAAGTGGATTATGATTAAGAAAAAGTGATGGAGGATGTGACATGTGAGGAATTAAATAAATGTATTATTTATTTAATTCTTTGAGGAAAAGGGGAATAAAGGGTAAGGTAGGATAGGTAATAAAAGTATTTAATTATTTAGTTAAATACCTTAGGTATTTAGAGGAATTTAGGGGTATTAATTAAATAATAGTAATATTACTTAATTAATGTAAATAAGGGGATATTTAGATGAAAAAGGATAAATTTGACCGAATGTAAGTTGTCAAATTTAGATGTCTACAATTCCAACCACTGATCTCTCTCTTCAAGGAGATCCTCCATCTTTAAATTCCACATCTCGTAACCAATACCATTGTATTTCTCAATATTTAGACGAGTGGTAGAATCCATGGGTTTCAATCTTCTTCACAAATTTGCAAAACCCACAAAGCAAAAGGTCCTAGTATAGTAAAAAAACCTTCAACATTTAAGAGAACAACGTCCCTCTCTCAACATAACCATTAACTTTGATACAAAATTTTGGAAATACAAGGTGAAACTTGTAGCAATACACTTAATATTGTGTTTTCAAATATGAAAATATGTATTAAAGATTACCAATTATGTGATTATGTGATTAGCATATCTAAGAATGAAAGAAAAACAACAATAACACAAGTTGAGAATCACAAGTGAGACAAGATATATGTGGAGAAACCCTTGCAGGAAAAAAATCCACACCCAAAGAGATGTAATGCTTGTATTAATCTTCAAATGAAGTATACATTAATACAACACTCCCCTCTAAATTTATGTAGCACTTTGTTACTCTATCAACTTGCAAAACATTAGAAACCACCATCTCTAAGCTCCAATATATAGAAGTTTGTGGGAGGGAATACCACTTACGGTATCCCAAAACAACAAGTAAAACCACCTAGAAAAATGCATGCCACTATTAGTGGAAAAACCATAAATATGGTGGAAAATATTAAATTCTCACACGGCCTTCACATGGGTGCCTAAACCATAGCCAATCAGAATTAGTCATACCTGAATGCTCCATTACTCTCCGATGGCTTCAACGACTCATAACCAAAACATGCAAACTTGGGTGCCCAACCCAAGATAACATGCCCAACATGCAAATGAACATGCAAGGTGTTACACTTCTAGATGGTACACCTAAATGGAATATTCTCCTAAGATGCTTTGTAACTGTCACTATAGTGGGTTCCCCTCTATGAATTCAATTACAAATTGACATAGGAAAATAAATAATAAATAATTTTCCTCTCATGTCCTCTAGGATACTTTACAAAGAACTTGGAGACACATAATATCAACTTAGGATAGAAATTATAATGTCACCTATCCTAACACATATAGGAGATGATTATTATGTAATTGGAGATCTTAAAATATTGGTTAGTGATAAATGACCCTTGACTCATTGGTTGAGGTTTCAATTTTTACATGAAATATTTAGGTGAGATGATGGTTTAGTATTATAACATGGTGGAATCTTTATTACAAATTAAATTCTAGGCATGATACATGTACCCTTGGGAGAAATATATGTTCATTGGATTATAAGATCTCATTTTGAGGAGATGTTAGATCATGATGTCATGATATTTTTATATTCTTCATTTAAATTTTTAAAAATGGTCTAGATAGTACTCTAGGTATTGAGTACATTTTCCATGTGATTGGGAGATTCATGATAGTGTAATGTTATATTTGGAGCTTATCATGGATTGATCCTTTGTAGGTTCTCATGGCCCTACTCTTAACCTAAAATTTAACTTTATTAACCTGATCTTCAAACCACTTATAGCATTGAACCAAAAGAAAGATGCAAGAACACAAAGCAATCAACCACAACACCATAACACAAGGATTTTTACGTGGAAACCCTATTAGGGGAAAAATCACGGTGGGAGACCAATCCACAATATGAGTATACTTAAATATAAATGTTTACAAAAAGAATGCACATGCATTCAGACACATTGCCTAGAGCTCACTGTCTTACAAAACATTTGGATTACATCCAAAAGATTTGAACAAAGAGAATAACATCTACTAATGCCTGATTATAGTTTTGATTAAGCACATCAATCATATTCTTGACCTTCTGTCTGATTCTGCTTTTCTGCTATGTCTGCTTTAATTCAAATCACAAATCCTTTTATGCACAAGTGAAATTGTACATAATCACTTTACAATCCTTTCTAATTTTGCAACATACATAAACACACTTCATATATCCATCCAAATGATATAAATGATCACTTATATATATTCGCAACTAAATATTTAATCAACCAAATGTCAGCTTCAATAAAACATAAAATATTTTCAAACCGTCGGCTCAATCTATAGATAATTTTCAATGCACTTCAACCAAGGTCGACCAAAAAATAGTGAGGACCCAAAACAACATGCTCAAACACAAAACACTTCAATCAATTACTCCTCGAATATTTGTGACACACTACAATCACCAAGTCGACCTCTCTACACTATTAGACTTAAAATCAACAAACCAGATCTTCTAACTTGCACACAAAACAATACAAGGCTCTGTGATTCAAGGATAACATAGATCATACATCAAAAAACATTCCTTGAGATCCACAAGTCAAAATGATAATAGAGAATTGAATATGAATTGATATACACAACTCTGTCAGATGCTCTATTCTAGCTTGACAGTTAATCACAAAACTTCAATTTGACTTCCAGTATAAGCAACTACTGAAGTGTAGATCGAATTACAGACTAGGGTTGCCATCAATGAAAACACTAGATGAGATGTGCAGTGTCTCTTGCCAACAACCCCCCCCTTTGGAATTGATGGAAACACTTAGTGAAAAATGACTAAGTGTCAGATCAGTACCAACATGGATACATTGCCAACCTTCAAAACTTCAAAACACAACTCCCCTTGAGATGAATATGACATTTTTCATTGTCCTACACCCCCCCTTTGACATCAATGACAAAGACAAGAATTTGCATACCAAAAATCAAACAAAATTGCTATGAACAAACTACATATGTACAAACATGCTTCTACAACTTACATAAACTTGAATATATCTGCAAAATTACTCTTCAACAGGCTCAAACTAGTGTCCCAACTCTTTTTGAGACTCTCCAGAATAGTCATGTGACCACAAAATAAGTAAGATTGCATATCTATTGACTCAAGATTTGTCGGATCATGACAACCATAGCATTCTGCGCTTCCTTCAATGCACTAAGCATTGACTCCATCTTAGGACCAATTAGTCCTCTAAGCTCACAAACCCTTTCAACAATTCCGCCTTCTTCATGCTTCAAATTTTTAATTTTGTCAAGAAGGGATATGACTTGACCTTCTTGCTTTCCACCAGAAATGGTTAGAGGATCAAATGCTTGAGAGATATCTACTAACTATTTATGATATTCCTTCATTTTCTTTTCAATGTGCTTAGTGAACTTAGACAATAATAAACATTCCTTATAAATGTTTCCACCTTCAGACAAAGCACCTTGAATATTATTTACACATGTAGCTAATAAATATTTGTCATTAGCTATCATACCTTCCAATCTACTGAACCTGTTTGCATCAAATTCTTTCTGAACCTTATCCTCAACTAACTTTTCAAGAGACTCAAAGTGAGTACCTACAGAGTTGATAAGTTTCTTCAGCTGACTGGATGGAGAATCAAATGAATCCTTGACATATGTAGGCATGATTTTCTCCAAGATACTGGATGCAAGACTTAGCAACTCACTATCTTCAATGTGAGATTTCAGTATCTCCTCCCTTGCCTTAACCTAAGAAAACGATGCTACCTTCAATTTGTCAATGGGAGATAGAGTGGCCAAGTTGATAGGACCTTTAACCAGTTCAGGGTCAAACTCCTCCTATTGTTCTTCTAAGAACTCCTTTACTACCTTGGTAGTGTCTCTTTCTTCCAGAGCAATCTCTTTTACCTCAACCTTCTTCTCTTCAACCACATACTCTTGCTTGGCTTCAAGAATCTCTTTGTCTTCAATCAACACAACTTTAGGAGCTTCATCTCCATAGGAATTTTAGAATCTTGCATGTCTAGAGGATTCAGACTATCCTCAAATGCATCTTCTTTTCCTTCATTTACTAGACCAGATGGAGAATTTTCATCATGAGCTTCTTCAAAAACAACATTATATCTTTTTTTCAATAGAACTGCCTTAAGGATTTTCTTAGTGTCTCTTGCAACTTCTTCAATTTTCCCAATCATCAGCTTATTAATCCTTATCTTGCTCTTAAAATCCATTTTTGCATCATTTAGAATTTTCTTCATCTCTTCCATAGACATCACCCGACACAAATCAACAAGTATCCATTCTATCATTTTCTCTTCTTCAGTTCTTGCTGTGATCCTAAATGTTTATCAACCCTAAATATGCAAAAACAAAAATAATGCAACAAAAGAAAACACAAAGGGACACCTCAAGATTAGCCTAAGAAATTGTTAAAACAAAGAAATAAGCTAAAATGAAGATTACAAAATGATTATACCTTCTTTGCAGTTGAAACTCCTTGGTTGGCCCTTGATTTTGGATTGTTTTGTATGCTGCTTAGATGGCTATTGATGTAGCTAAATGCAAGACTAAGTAGATGGTTAGATGCAAATGCAAAATGGCTAAAATGGATGGCTAGATGAGTGCAAAAAATGATAGCATAAGGTTGAAAAATGGCTCAGTGTTCTCTCTTTTTTTTTCCTTAGAGGGGGGTATTTATAGAGAAATTTGAGTTCTCTAGAGAATTCAATGGTTGAGATTGAGCCACCAAGGTCAAGATGTAGGGCTATGGTGAGTTGAGGACTCACAATCCCTCACATATTGACATGTGGAATGTGAAGTGGCTAAGGGTGAGATGATGTGTAGGTGATGTGGAAGGGAGGTACATGATGTGTAAGAAAGACATGTACCTTGGAATTACATTGGGAGATGAGAAGATTCCTTGGAGGAATAAATGTGAATTAAAAATTCACATGCTTGGGAGAATCTAGTGGATAAGAGAGGGTCTCCAAAAAGGTGGGAGTTTGTCACATGTGACTTGATGTGACAAGTCAAATATTCTAGAAGATGCATGGGAAAAAAGGAATAAAAAGTGAATTAAAAATTCACATGGGGAAGAGAGGAGCCTGGATGAATAAAAAGGAATTAAGATTCTTTGGGGATGGGGAGAGTTGACCAAGGTACTATTGGCTTAACTAATAAATAATTAGAGGATAATTAGGGTTAATGAGGATTAAAATCAATTTGCAAAAGTTGGAGGATGTGACACATCCTAATCAAGGATTTAGGTGCACATCTTAATGAAGAGATTAGGAGATGGATTAGGATTAGATGAAAATGGCATGTGAGGAATTAAATAAATGTAATATTTATTTAATTCATTTGATGAAAAGGGGATTAAGGAGGGTAAGGTATTTAATTATTAATTAAATACCTTAGGGATTTGGAAAAATTAAGTATATTAATTAAATAATAGTAATATTGCTTAATTAACTAGGATAAGAGGATGTTTAGATGAAAAGTGATAAATTTGGATAAATTAAGTGTCCAAATTTGGATGTCTACATTTTTCCCCTCTTTGAGATGGTATTACGAAGTAGCATCATTTCAAAGAATATTAAAATATAGAACCCAAAAGGATATGGTTAGATTGGAAAAGATGCCTCAATCATTCAAAGGAGTGACTAGGAAGGAAAAAAAAGATGGGGGTGAAGATGAAGATTAGGGATTGAGGATGCCCCCTCAAGAGGACATGCAGGTTCAAGAGAACACAAATGTTCTCTTGAAATGGATGAGATGATGCAATGGGAGATGAAGAAGATGATTCAAAGGAGTGGAATGATAAGCGGTAGGAGATGAATGAAGCACAAATGGATTTAAGGTGATGTTGCCCCAGTCAAGCTACAAGCCAAAAGGGGTTGAAGATGGATGGAGTTTTGTCGATGAGGGAATGAGAGATCCCAAAAAAAACATGAGCATAGGACAAGATACATCCCAAGGAATGGTATTGATGAGGGAAGGATACATCCCAAAACACCAATAAAGGATAGGGAAGGATACACCCCAAGGATGATGATGATGATGATGATTAAAGAGATGATGATAAAAGATCAGATTGATAGGTTAGGGAGATTGATGAAGGATGAATGCATGGATGGGGAAGATGAAATGAAATCCTAATACAATTTACCATCTTCAGAGCACTGATTTTTGCTATAGCATAAGACACTAAGTGCTAGGGTATGTGGAACCAAGGAAGATTAGTGTCTAATGCATGAAACAAACACAACAGACAATAAGGCTATCCCAACACCCCAAAGTCACCATGAATTTGGTCGGGTCAGGTATTGGAATAACCACAAGCACACCAGGATGCCCTAGCGTAACACAAGACCACAAGGATCTTGGTGGGTACTACATGGGACAACCAAGAAGACACAAACAAACAAAAGATCAAGATATGCCCCTATGTGTACTAGTAAAAGCACACCATGATGTGATAGATCAAGGCGGCCTTGAAAAGTGATGATAGAGAGCTCAAATGATAAACAAAATCCAAAAGCATCAAAAGATCACAATAAAATTAAAATTTCCTTTGCCATAGGATCAAGGGGTGGATGGGATTGATGAGGTATGTTAGGAAGGATGCATCCTGTTGAGACCGATGATGGATACTAAACTAAAAAATTGATATGACGCAAGATATTCAGAACCAATTAGATCTGATGATACAAGTGGATCTTTTTTGTTAAAAATAAGATATATAAGGGCATAGCTTGATGACATGACACAAGACTGACACACCCTAAAGAACTAGGGGCTTGGGGGCCGATCAAAGATTAGCCTTGCCTACGTGAAAGCACAGAGCCCTTGTAGTTCAATAGAAAGGATGACGACAAACCATGATGGATGATAAAGATAGGATGGACAGAACCCTGGGGGTGGATCAAATGATCGAGCTTGCCTATGTGAAAGCATAGGGGCAACGTAGTTCGACTAAAGATCAAAGATAAACAATGGATAAAGGATGCAAAGACGATGACTGATAAGGGGATACAATGATGGGACTAATACGATGAGATAGGATAGACTTGCTGGACAAGATAGGATGATGGAAATTACAAAACTTAGGTATGGGATAGTTATCCAAATCATTAAAATGACTTGGGAGGATGATATGATGGAGAGATGAGTGATGAAAAGTGATAGGGGATCAGAAAGATATGCAAGAGAAGCAAGAGTGATGACGATTAGATAGATGGAATTAGATTGCATTGGGAGAAGCCTACAGCTAGATACCAATGACAAGGGATTAGGGAGATAGGGATGGGGGATGAAAGGGATGGGGAATAGAAATAGGGATGGATAGGAACATAAGGAGGTGGAGCGATGCTAGGATGGATAGAAAAGGATGGGGAGATGGAGGGGATAACACGATGGATGAATGATGTCTCCAAGGACTTATGTCACAAAGGAAGTAAATGCCCCCACTCTAGGTATATCATGTATAATGAAGCAGGAGGAATGAATGATAAAAGGATGGATGAACAAGGGAGTGAGATGGATATGGATAGGAGGTATGAAGAAGGAGATTCATCATAGTGAGGAAGGTAGATGGTGAGGATAAGGAAGATGATAGTGGATAGGGGAGGGGAATGTATGCCAAGAGGTGTCCAAAGCATGTATATATGTTTTCCCCTAGCTATATCAAGATCACAAGGAGGATGGAGGGATCGAGGTGAAGGATGTGTAAGATAGGTGGGATGAAGGAGTTGGGTGAAAGGGATGTAGGTTCCCCCAAGTGCATAAGTAAAATGGATAGGGGATTTACACATGATGCCTATTTTCCAGGTTTTCATCATGGTACTTATCCAAGGCGCTTGTTTTCCAAGTTTTCACTATTAGATGAAGGATTTCTCTTTACTATTTTATTGACTTTTTTTTTTTTGGGATTTTGGATAGAATGCGGGTAGAGATGGATAAGTATAGGGAGGTGGATAAGTAGATGTGGAAGACATGTGATAAGGGTATGGATGAAGGAATCAAGCATCAAATTCCATACGAAGTATTAAGAGCCCATGTTTGAAGTGACTATTGGATGTTGGTACAACCTTAGTTATGACAATGGAGGAATTATGCAAGGGCGGGTATTAAAGGGATTTGTTGGGGGAGGTATGTGGAATAATGGATGGGATGTTGGAAAGTGTATGGATGGAATGATGGAGTAAACATATGATGGGGAGGCATGCTCAGGACCAACATTGGCACATGTGGTGGGGGGTGTGAAAGGATAGGAGGATTAATGGTTGGATGATGTGGGGCTAATGGAGGGTGTAATGGAGGATGTGGAGATAATGGAGGAGAGGTGATAGAAAATTTTGGGACATAAGGACCCAAAATGGATTTAGGAGGATTTGCATGATTAGCTTTTGGAGTAGCAACTTTGGATGTTGTTATAGAGGCTTCATTTGAAGGAATTGCATCTATTTTCTTTGTGATCCACATGTTTTTGATTTTTTCTTTGGTGAGCCTTTGCAGCCTACAGACTTGATTTGGATTTTGGATTTGAGTTTTCTTTTCTTCAACATATTTTTTAGGGGGCACATGAGGAGTTTTTGATTCATGTGGATGTTTAGATTTATGCATTTGTACTTTGGCATCCAAAGTGCTTTTAGTAGCAATGGGATGGGTGCAAGAGGATGGATGATGTGGAGGGAATATGAATGGAGGGATGGAGGTAGGATTTTGAGGATGATATGTGAATGGATGATGTATAGGTACATGCCTTTGTTGATCCTAATTAGGGAACATGAGAGTGGGATAGTTATGATGGGTGACATGGATAGGTGATGGATGGATAATAGGACAAGATGGAGGAGGTGATTTCAGGATTTAAGGGCCCAAAATGGACTTCGGACCTAGAGTATATGTGATGGGGAATAGGGGAACATAAGGACCCAAAATGGATGGAGCGGATGAATGAGGAATATGGATGGTTGTTTTGAAGCAATATGACAGAGGAGGGGGGATAGCAAAAAATGATCTAGTGGGGTTATGGGAGGAGCCTCTTATCTTTTAGAAGAGGATTGGGGAAGATGTGTGGAGGTTGTACCAACATTCTTGGATTGGGAGTTGTGAGTAGTACATCCAAGACCTTGTGTATACAAATGTTCTTTAGCTTGGACGGGCTCTATAATACCTTGCTCATGAAGGCCTAAACCTTTTCCTCGATAGTTCATTCTCTTGAGCATTCGATCTAGGACAAGATTTTGGTTATTTTGGAAGAATGATACGAGTCCATTATTAGGCGGAAGAGGAGGGTTGGTGAGTTTTTCTTCTGCGAGGAAACCACCATGGAGGAATGAGAGGGGACCAAGGGGATATAAACACAATGTTGGGATGGGAGAGCTAGGCGATGATGGAGGATTGTGAGATGGGGATGATGGGGTAGTAGCATCTTGATCAGGTGGAGTAAGTAGTAAGGGATCAATAGGGGAATTAGGTGATACGATAGGATCGAGAGTCGATGCAACAGGTGATAAGGGCTTGTGCAATGGAGTGATTGGACCTAGAGTGTCAAGGGGATCCTGGGTCAGAATGGATGGGATTGTAGGATCTTGATGTGGAGGAGGGGATATGGTGGTATGCTTTGGATCAAACTCTTGGCATGACTCATCTTGTGTGGGTGGTATGGGGTCTTGAAGGGACTCTTCAAGTGGGTGACATGGAAGGATTCATGAAGTTCAAGGGAAGGGATATTGGTGATACTAGGAATGGAAGGAATGGATGGGACTTGTGTGTCATTGCTAGGAATGGGAAGAGTGGATTGGATTTGTGGATTTGTGATGGGTTTGGAGGATCTAGGTGTAGGAGGAGTGGATCAGATTTGGTTATCTTCAATGGGCTCGGTAGATCTTAGAGTAGGAGATGGGGGCTCAGTGGATTCAAAGGATGTGATGGTTTTGATGGTTTGAGTGGTGTTAGGGGTGATATCATCAATGATAGTTGTGGGATGGAGAGGGGTCTCATCATTAGTGACGATGGAGGAGGGATTGGGATGACATGGTTCCACGATTTCAAGTGGTGGAGTTGGCGATGTCTTCTTTGTCATGAGTCCTTGGAGAAATTCTGGAGTGAGAAACTTGCATACTCTAGGTTGAGATGGCATGATAGGAATAGATGGAGGATTAGGGATTGGTGGAGGACTAGGATTATGGATTAGTGGCCTAGGGTGAGATGGAGGAATGGGATTGGATGTAAGACTAGGAGTAGATGGGGGATTAGGATTAGATGGAGGGTTAAAGTAGGGATATTGGTATGGTGAATTAAGATATGTGGATGGTGGTTTAATACAAGAGGATGTGACTGGTAGATTGTAGTAAAGGTATTGGGATTGCGGATTAGTATGGGAAGATTGAGGTGGCAGATTGAGATAGGGATATGTTGATGTCAGATTAGGATAAGAAGATGTGGATGTTAGACTAGGATAGGTTGGTGTGGATGTTGGATTAGGAGAGGATGGTGTGAATGTAGCATTAGGGTGAGCAGTTGGTATGGAAGATTAGGGTAGTGGGTATATGTGGATGAAGGATTGAGATAGGAGGATGTGGATGGGGGATTAGGATACGAGTATTGTGAGGGAAAACTAGGATAAGAGGATGCGAGTGTTGGATAAGAGGATGTTGTAGATGAAGGATATGATGGATATCCCTTGTCAACAGTAGCATAAGGAGCACGATAAGGCATGGATGAAGACATAACGGGATAACTCGAAGGGGTGATTGGATTTTGGAAAGAGGGTGGAGAAAGCTTACTAGCAATGATAGTGTCAAGGGAATCTATGTCATAGTCCTCTTGATCGACAAGATTTTCGTTATCATTGTCAAAATAATTAGGTTTTCCCTTGACTATTATTGATGGAGGATAAGGATTCATGATGATGAAAGGATAAAGAGGATGGATAAAATATTTTGGATGGGAACAAACTAAAGCTCAAATCGGGATTTAGGTCAAGCTCAGATTGGGATTGGATTAAAGCTTATATTAAGATGATTGGATGATGTGATGGGATTGATTATGATGATATGATCGATTATCAAAGGATGATTACGACACCAAATCTACCTCAAGATGGAAGTAGATTGATTGGGTCGAAGGTGATTGGATAATGATGCGATTGGATTGAATTCGATAAGATTGATCGATTATTGATAAGATCGAATGATGGATTAGATAGGATGATGAGAGGGATTAGAAAAACCCATTCAAAGATTACCTTAGGTGACTTAGGATACTGATTGATCAGATTAAAGGATGAATGGATGATTGCAACATTGAATCTACCTTGATATTGAAAATGGATTAATTGGGCCAACGACGATGATTGACTGACTCAAGACAAATGACAATCCTAAGAATATGTTTATGATGATGATCATATCAGACACTTAGGGTAATTTGGATAATAACCCAAGACAAAGTTCAGGGGATTTGGATGGGGAAAATGATGATTTGATTGGAGGAACAGATGATAAAAATGGATGAATGAATACTCAAAATGAGTAAATGATTGATCAGAACGGATGAACGACTACTCAGAATGAGTAAATGACTACTCACAATAGATGAATGATTCTCAAAATGAGAAGATGAAGGTTTGGAATAGATGAAAGATTACTTGGAATAAGTAAACGAGTGATCAAGATTGTTGAACAAGAGCTCAAAATGATAGGAGGTTTGAAATAGATGAATGACCGAGATGATAGAACAAGAGTTCAAAATGATGAAAGGAGGTTTGAAATGGATGAATGTTTACTCAAAATGAGTAAACGGATGATTGGAATGATTGAAAGAAAATTTGAAATGATAAGAGGTGTGAAGTGGATGAATGCTTACAAACAAATGATCGAAATGGCTAACAAGAGTTTGAGACGATAAACGAAGGTTCAAAATAGATGAATGTTTACATGGCATGAGTAAACGAATGATCAAAAAAGAGGGAACACATGTTCTGAATGGATGGATGAAAGGTTGAAATGAGTAAACAATTGATCAGAATGAATGAACAAATGCTTGGATTAGGAGGCTGACTTGTGGAAAGGATGAAAGGTTGAATAGGACAAAATTGAAGATGGAGGGAGGGATCTTAAGATTTGTTTCGATATCCAACGATCTTGACTACAGATGGACTAAAGCTTAGATTAAGATTGGATTGAAGGATATGATGGGATTGGTTCCGCCGGTTGGATTTGGGAACTAGATATGTTTATTTTCTGTTTACCAACTTTTTACTGCAGAGGGGCAAATTTTCCCTCACATAGGGGAAAATTTTCCCTTCTAGGGAAAATCTAGCCCTCACAGAGGGGTGAATTTACCCTTCTGCAGGGAAAATTCACCCCACTACAGGGCAGATTTGCCCCACTACAAGGAAAATTTGCCCCACTGCTTTGTGGACTCTCTAAGTGTGTAAACGGGCTGTTAGAATGAAGAGACGAGTGATTGGAACGGGGTGTTAGATAATTAGATTAAGTAAATAAATGATTGGATTGGGAAAAAAAATGATAGGAGTGGATGAATAAACACTTGGAACTGGTAAACAATTGCTTAGAATGGACGAAGGAATCTCAAGTCATGGAAATGAAAGCTCGAAATGAGTAAACAATTGATTAGAAAGGATGAACAACTCTTGGAATGAGGAGATGGATACTTGGAATGGATGAAAGATTACTCAAAACTAGTGAAGAGAGGATCAAAAGGGATGAAAGATTACTTGGTCAAATAGATGTTTGGAATGGTTAAACGAAGGTTTGGAACAACTAAACAAAGGTTTGGAATGGTTAAACGGAGGTTTAGAATGACAAAATAGAGGTTTAGAATCATAAAAATGGGGGTTTAGAATGATCAAATGGGGGTTTCAAAGGTTTAGAATGACAAAACAGAGGTTTAGAATGATTAAACAATGGTTTAGAGGCTAAACGAAGCTAAACAGGGTGATTTTGACTATTCAGGAGGGAAAATTCGCCCCACTGCAGCAAACAGGGACTTGGTTTAGATGAAAATGACTATGGCAAGGACAATAATAAGGCCAATTTGTCAAAAAGGTTTACTAGTTTCTCACAAGAAAACACTTTCAAACAAGCACAATCCTACAATTAGTATTAGGGGTATGGCCAGTAAAGGTCTTAATCTAGGATGCACAAGGTGTCTAGGGAGTTCTTGATATACTCTTGGTACATGAGGCACAACCATGAACACCATCCCGTCACAAGTGTGAGTCAAGAACCCCAGCGAGATACTGAAGGGCTCAGACCAACTCTTCACGTCTATCTAGGTATCACCCTAGCTTCAACGCTTCACCAATTATGATGCGACTAGACTGAGGTACAAATTTCATTCTCCCCCCTTTGTATACCCCACCGGTACACATGGTTGGGATCATCCCTTGGGGTGATGAAATCCTCAAGCACGTCCCACTAGAAAGAAGACACTAATCATTTCCAACTACTCCCCAGGCTCACACGAAGTGCAAGGAGAAAGTGAAAACAAACTAATGCCCCCTTGGGTGACACAAAAAATAGACACAACAAGCAATGAATATTACTTGCCCTAATTAAACTATGTTCTTAGATTAATGAAAAAAACAAGGATAACTTTTAAAATTTGAGTAAACGGATAGCCCTGCAAGAAAATTTTAGTTGTTTTATCCTTCGTTCTTCATTAATTACACAAGAATATGCTACAAAATGTTAGAAAAAACACAAATATCTTTGCAAAAAACAATGTTAGGGTGTTAGGATATGAAAACAACAAAAAAAGGAGCAAAAACTAAGCTAAAGTGACCGTTTTACCCCTCAAAATGTGTTGTTTTGGGGCGTATTTTCCCCTTTGCAGTGCACAGGAGGCCATAGTAACCCCTCTACAGTGCACAAGAGGGCGTAGTCACCCCTCTATAGTGCATAGGAGGGCTTAGTTGCCCCTCTGCAATGCATAGGAGGGCGTAGTCGCCCCTCTGCAACAAATTTGTTAGAAACAAAATATGGAAGAGGGCGTAGTCGCCCCTCTGTAGTGAACCAGAGGGTGTAGCAACAAGAGTGCGTAGTTGAACTTCTGCAGCAGCAAGAGGGCGTAGTTGAACTTTTGCAGTAGCAAGAGGGTACAGTTGCCTTTCTGCAGTAGACCAGAGGGTGTAGTCGCCCCTTTGTAGTGCACAGGAGGGTGTAGTCGCCCCTTTGCAGTGAAATGTTGGCAAGAAAAATTTAAATTAGGGCATAGTAGCCCTTCTATAGTAAAATGTTAGAAAACAAAGTTTAATCAAGGGTGTAGTCAACCTTCTACAGTGAAACAAAGGGCGCAATTTCCTTTTTGCAGTGAAGCAGAGGGTGTAATCACCCCTCTACAGTGACCAGGAGGGCGTAGTCGCCCCTCTGCAGTAACCAGGAGGGCGTAGTCACCCCTCTGTAGTAACTAGGAGGGTGTAGTCACCCCTCTGTGGTGAGAAGGAGGTCGTAGTCACCCCTCTGCAGTGAGGAGGAGGGCGTAGTCACCCCTCTGCGACCTGTTCTTGCAAATAATCTCAACAACAATAAATGTAAAATAGAGGAACCCACTTGTGGGTCCCATCGGGTGTGCCAAAAATGTGATCCTAAATATTTATCAACCTTAAATATGCAAAAACAACAATAATGCAATGAAATAAAACACAAAGGGACAACTCAAGATTAGCCTAATAAATTGTTAAAGCAAAGAAATAAGCTAAAATGAAGATTACAAAATGATTATACCTTCTTTGTAGCTGAAACTCCTTGCTTGGCCCCTGATTTTGGATTGTTTTGTATGCTCCTTAGATTACTATTGATGTAGCTAAATACAAGACTAAGTAGATGGTGGGATGCAAATGCAAAATGGCTAAAATGGATGGCTAGATGAGTGCACAGAATGACAACATAAGGTTGCAAAATGGGTGAGTGTTCTCTCTTTTTTTTGCCTTAGAGGGCGGGTATTTATAAAGAAATTTGAATTCTTTAGAGAATTCAATGGTTGAGATTGAGCCACCAAGGTCAAGATGTAGGGCTATGGTGAATTGAGGACTCACAAATCCTCACATCTTGGCATGTGGAATGTGAAGTGGCTAAGGGTGAGATGATGTGTAGGTGATGTGGAAGGGAGATACATGATGTGTAAGGACATGTACCTTGGAAGTACATTGGGAGATGAGAAGATTCCTTGGAGGAATAAATGTGAATTCACATGCTTGGGAGAATCTAGTGGATAAGAGAGGGTCTCCAAAAAGGTGGGAGTTTGTCACATGTGACTTGATGTGACAAGTCAAAGATTCTAGAAGATGCATGGGAAAAGGGGATTCTAGGAGGAATAAAAGTGAATTAAAAATTCACATGGGGAAGAGAGGAGCCTTAAATGAATAAAAATGAATTAAAAATTCTTTGGGGGATGGGGAGAGTTGACCAAGGTACTGATTAGGCTTAACTAATCAATAATTAGAGGATAATTAGGGGTTAATGAGGATTAGAAGCCAACTTGTAAAAGTTGGAGGATGTGACACATCTTAATCAAGGATTAGGCATGTGCACATCCTTAATGAAGAGATTAGGAGATGGATTAGGATTAGATGAAAATGGCATGTGAGGAATTAAATAAATGTAATATTTATTTAATTCATTTGATGAAAAAGTCATTAAGGAGGGTAAGGTATTTAATTATTAATTAAATACCTTAGGGATTTGACAGAATTAAGGATATTAGTTAAATAATAGTAATATTACTTAATTAACTCAGATAAGAGGATGTTTAGATGAAAAGTGATAAATTTGGATAAATTAAGTGTCCAAATTTGGATGTCTACACTTGCATTCACTCTCCTCATTTCTAATACTTCATACAAACCTTTAGGTAACTCAAACATTATTTCAATGAGAGTCATATTGAAATTATTCAAATACTTTATTGTGGCTTCCTCAAGAATTCTTTGACCGACACTATCAAAGGTATCATACCATTCACAAAGTGGCCTAAGATTACCATCCTTAATTAGGGCTTTTTCCACTTCCTCTACAGACATACCTGATCTATCAATTTTCACCTTCTTCTTTGCTTTCTCTTTACCGAAGGGCTTGTCCTTAGAGACTATAGATTCTTTTGAACCCTTTTGCTTAATTCCTCTTACCTCTTCATCATTTTTAGTTTCTTCATCTTCTGAAACAACAACATAAACTCTTGTGATTTTATCCTTCTTCCTCTTTCCTCTCTTGGATCTCTTGGCTTGAGCTTTCACAAGGCTTGATTTCTTTGCAGGACCGGATGAGAGTGTAGAGCTCCTGGTAGATCTAGATCTGGCAGAGGATGCTACTAGACTAGCAGACTCAGTTCTATCTGGCTCTCCTACTTTAGCATGTTCTCTTTTCCTCCTAGCTTCCCTTACAACTTTAGTTGATATACCCATGCTTTCTGCAAAAGCTTCCACTTCTTTTCTAACATTTTAGATTATCATAGGCTTCTTCAATTGTGCATGAAATTCCATATTATTTTCCTCAAAGGTACCAAACCTTTCTTCTGTCAGATCTTGAGGTTTACTTAGCAAGTGTTGAGCATATAGCTCCAAAATGTGTTCTTCAACCTCATAACCCATGGGCATTATCTAGACTATTCTAGGTTCTGCAGCTTCCATCAAACACTAATCAATGTCAACCATGAAGCAAATTGTGTCCTTGTAATTTTCCACAATAGATATGGGAATCCTTTCCCTAGCTTGCATTTCATTCTGATTTTTTTTTAAATAACCCCAACTAGCAGTTTTCCTTGCTTTACCATCACCAATTCCATACAAGATGTCTCTAATTTGAACAACTACTGGTTTATCACCTTGCCAATGCACTTTACCAACTCCTGAAACTTCATTCATGAAGTAGAAGAATATACATAACAACAAATTGCCATACTTGAAAGAGTTCTTCTTATCCTTCTTGATTTTGCTAAGATTCTCAATTAACTGGCCTTAGAGTAACTCACTCATATTCTGCATTTTCTTTGACCATTTGATATGCTGCATAGATTGTTGTACCAGATACAGAGTTATCTCGGATGGAGTGATAGATTTTATAACCAATAACCATAGAGTAAAATCTCACATCCTCTTCAATGATGTCATTTATTTTCATGGATCTTCTATCAAAAACTAAACCGGTTGCATCAGTAACTGTTTGATTCTTCACAACTTTCAATGTCCACAACCCACCAGATGAATTCAAACTAGTAATGATCCTTATAGCTTCCTTTGTGATATTGAAAGGTTGACTTAACCACATAAACTTGGCATGCACTCGACTCAATATGTACTGAACCCATTCATTTTCTTTGAACAAGGGAAACTTCACAATTTGAGTGAACTTATCCTTCAGAGTTTTGAATTCAGGTTTTACACAAAAATCTTCTCCCACAATGTGATTTGTATAAAAATTTAACAACTAGGAGCTTCCTAATTCTTCAACATTTGTATGAATGTATGCCCTAATATCTTTGATATGCAAAATACCATATGGAACAAATGAAAATGCACCTAATGGTTCTATCTCAATTGATTTGAATGGGTACCATTTGAATTTTGGATGGGGCCTATCCTTAATATCAACAACCAACAGAGTAGCCATTTTCAAAAAATTCAAGTTCATAAGTTATCCAGATAAATACCTTTTTCCATATTAGGGTTTGATCGCCAAATTGTCTTCAGACTTGTATTTCACCAAAGTTTGTTGCAGAGCACTCCAAACTTCTTCTTCTTGAAATGCAATGTGACAAATGAGGAATAAAAGTAACCTTTTATCATTCGTACACCTAACTTTTTCTCGCAATAAATGGTTTTACCCTCGGTCTTCCGGATACCCTATTTTCATAGATTGTGAAAGAAAATTCTTCTTTAGACCTTCAATTTTGCATTAGTTTCCTCCACAAGAGATCCCAAAACATTTGCACATCACTAATGCAATCATTGCAATCTGCCACATTCTGGTACCAACTACCGACAAGGGGGTTAAATGATTTTCTTGAGAACTCCCCCTAGGCTAGAGGCCTTAAACTAATTCCTAGAGGAATTACCAGAACCAAATTATGGTGCTGAACCATTTTTTGCATCAGAAGGACTCTTCTTCACCCATATCTTCTTCATTTGATTCCCTATCTCATCCGTAGTACCTTTTCCTTTTCCCTTTTCATCCTTCTGCATGTTTTTCCCTAGATTTACCGGACCCTTCCTGCTTTTACAAAATCTAGAAATGTGACCGGATTTGTTGCAATTGTAGCACACCACATTTCTTTGTCCAAACCATTATTCCATTGATTTTCTCTCAATCTACACTGGTTAGCAATATGGCCAAATCTATTACACGCATAACATCTAACATCTCTATTGAAAAAGTTGTTTGACATATTTCTGCATTCAACTGACTTATGACCATACTTATTGCAATTGAAACACTGACCTAAGAATGATGGACCACTTGGATTCATTCTACTTCTACATTGAGTAGCCATATGACAATATTTATTGCAAAAAAAAAAACCATTGAACCTTTGAGGATTAGGTTGTCTTACCAGATACCTTCCAACTTTGTTCATCTGATTTCCTTGCCTAAATATCCTTTTTCCAGATCTGAAGCTTTCTCCTTTCTCATATCCAAGGCCTTGCTTGTCACTTCTAGTCCTCTAACTTTGAATCATTTCATCAAGCTTAGCTGAGCTAATCTTGAACTTATCCTTGTATTCATTTGCAGTAGCAAGTTCATTTCTGAGGGTAACAATTTGTCTTTAAATCTCTTCTTCATTATTTCTAGATTGTTCAATTTCAAGTTCTAGCTGATTGAATCCATCAGTAATTCAACTGCATTCTTCAGATTTTTATTTCAGGGACTGAGCAAGATTCTCTTCATTCTTCTTTCTATCTTCAATCTCCTTGGCCATCCTCATCACAATAGATTCCATCTCATGCTTCAGGACAACATTATTAATGGTAATCTTTTCACATTCTTTTGTCTTTTCATTCAAGTCTTGAATTAGGTGTTCATCTTCCATGCTTTTACTTTCTTTGTACTTGATCTAATCATAGAGTTCCTTTCTCTTTTCCCTGGACTCATTGATTTTATCTTTCAATGATTGAATGAATTTCTCAACATTCATGAGCCTTGCTTGCAATTCCTGGACTTCATATTTGGACTGATCAAGATCATCTAGTGCCACCAAAAGTTGTTGTTGAAGACTGCTTGAATCCATTGAATCACTTTCCTAGATCTTCCCCAAGCTTTTAAACTTCTTCCGAGGAACTAGGCTTTGATACCAATTGTTGGAATCAAGGAACACTGAGAGGAGGGTGAATCAGTGTTCTACAAAATTTAACTTTATTAACCTGATCTTCAAACCACTTATAGCATTGAACCAAAAGAAAGATGCAAGAACACAAAGAAATCAACCACAACACCATAACACAAGGATTTTTATGTGGAAACCCTATTAGGGGAAAAAATATGGTGGAAGGTCAATCCACAATATGAGTATACTCAAATATAAGTGTTTACAAAAGGAATGCACATGCATTTAGGCACACTGCCTAGAGATCAGTGCTGAGATACAAAAGGAAGACTCACCGTCATACAAAACATTTGGATTACATCTAGAATATTTAAACTAAGAGAATAACATCTACTAATTCCTAATTATAGTTTTGATTAAACACATCAATCGTATTCTTGACCTTCTATCTGATTCTGCTCTTCTGCTATGTTTGCTTTAATTCAAATCACAAGTCCTTTTATGCACAAGTGAAACTGCGCATAACCAATTTAAAATCCTTCTGAATTTTGCAACATACATCAACACACTTTGTATATCCATCCAAATGATATAAATGATTTCTTATATATATCCACAACTAAAGATTTAATCAACCACATGTTGGCTTCAATAAAACATAAAATATTTACAAACCATCAGCTCAATCTATAGATAATTTTCAATGCACTCCAACCAAGGTCAACCACAACATAGTGAGGACCTAAAACAACATGCTCAAACACAAAAAACTTCAAACAATTAGTCCTCGAATATTCGCAACACGCTACAATCACCAAGTCGGCCTCTTTGCACTGTTAGACTGAAAATCAACAAACTGGATCTTCTAACTTGCACAAAAAACAATACGAGGCTCTATGATTCAAGGATAACATAGATCATACATCAAAAAACCTTCCCTGAGATCCACAACTCAAAATGATAACAAAGAATTGCATATGAATTTATATACACAACTCTGTTAGATGCTCTGTTCTAGCTTGACAGTTAATCACAAAACTTCAATTTGATTTCTGATATAAGCAACTACTAAAGTGCAGATTGAATCATAGAATAGGTTTTCCATCAATGAAAAAACCAGATGACACGTGCAGTGTCTCTTGCCAACATACCTCGTGTTATATTCTATTATATCTTTAATCTTTGCATTATGATTATTATTTAATCTTGTATTCATTATTTTCTCTCATAGGGTTATGTAGGAAATGGTTTGATCAACCTAGTAATTTCCTAACATATATTATTCTCATTTATTTCTATGGTGGCTACCTATCCTTTTGTGTGGTAATGTGTGTTCTTGTGCTAGTTTATCCCAATTATGTTATAGGACTCCCTTTATTTGTATCCATTTTTATCAATTTTTGAGTTTGCATACCATATTTGAGTTGTGTAATGATAATGCTTGTGCTTGTGGTGGTACCTTACCCAACACCTCTTTTAGGGTATGTTTGTTCCCTCGATAACCTCCTTGGTATAAATTTTATGGTTATGGCATGTGGCATTTCTTAGTCTCTTTTATTACTCCTTTAGATCGATCACAATTACCATTATCCCTATCCATGCATGCTTAGTAGTGTAATATGGTAGGGACTATTGTGTTATGTACCCACATGGCATGTTAGTTGATGAAATATTCCTTTCTAAATATGTGTATGATTTAAAATTGTCTAAACCAATGTGATGATGTTTTTTAAGTTAGTTGCATGCGTGGTTGTGTGTTTAATGACCCAATGGTTGTAGGATTAGGTAGTACTTTGGTTCCTATGTTTTGATATAATGGTTAGTGCATGGTCAAGTCTCTTATGAATTGATAATTCCCTTGTATTTATTGTAAGATATTAAGTTTATTGAAGAGGTTTAGTTGGTCCTTTATTTGATAGAGATGTATTATTTATTCCTTTATAATGTTGCTAATGTGAAATACTAGGTAAATTTAATATCTTAATGGAATTGATCTTCTAAACAAGTGGAAAACTTTATGATGATTGGATGCATATTCAAGTTTTTTTTCTTGCACACTCAAGGTCATTGGAATCATGTAGAGTCCTATATGCACACTTATTTATTGTTTTAGGGGCTAGTGGTTTAGGCAAATTTTTTATTATAAGCGTCTCTAGTAGGTTTTAGGGTGTCAAATGATGAATTCCTAGCTTTGTAAATGATGAATCATATTTGTTAATTAGGGGAAGGGGTAGTTGAGTAAGGTTTTTCTTACAAGTTAATATCTCTATGATAGGTTATAGTATCTTAGGAGGGGATTGAAACATAATTATTGTCTCTAACCTGAAACATTTGATAGCATGATTGTAATGAGATTAGATGAATGTGTGATATGATTGTAATATATAATAAAATATTTTGTGACTCATATTATTTTATTTCATGTAGGATACTGCCTATTTATAAGGGATAAATAAGTATGTTAATTTGTAGGTTTCCTTATTCTTTAAGGTTATGCATACATGATCTTTGTTCCATTACTAATTTTTAGGAATGTTTCTCATATGACTATATTTATTAATGGAGTAGGCATCAACCTCATTAGTGAAAAGCCAAACACATTTTAAAATTATCCATCTCTCTTGTTAGGTATATAGGAATAGTTCTTATGTTTCACCATGCTTACATGATTTAGTATTGCAACTAGTGTTTCATGTTGTAAGTAACCTAAGACTAAAATATTGTATGAAAATCATGCTTTTATGTTTTTCATTCTTGTACATGTTCATGCAAGGTTAATTGGATTCATTCATAAATAAATTAAATTGATATATTTTATGATGCATGTGCAAGAGAAATTTTCTACTTATTGAAAGTTCTATAAGCTCATATGTAGTCAATATCAACATGAAATTAGTGAAAAATATTAGGGTTCATAACATTTTTGGTATGGTTAGCTAAGGGTCTTAAGTATAATCATTATTTATCTTTACTTATCCTATTGTTAATACATTAGAGAACACCCCAAGGATTTACAAAGACTAAAGTTGAAGGAGAGTTTATCCACTCACAAACATTATTCCATTCATATTAATATTTGATTATAAGTCTAACCATTTACCCCTTTTTCACATTCCTTGGCATTATGTTTTGGTGTTAGTCTTTAATATTTGTGGAATTGTATGTTTAAGAAGCAACATATGGCATGCAAAACTATAATATAGTTTTGTACCCAATATTTTCAATAATTTGTGCTATAAGTGGCTTAGGAACTTATTATCATTATCTAAGGTGATGCTCCATTGTAACCCATGCATCCTCACAAATTCCTTGAAGAATAGATATATAATTTTGGAAGCATTAACAATGAATGAAATGTGCCATTTATGAAAACTTGTCTTCAACTAAAAAGATTGAATCATTACCCCTTTGAGACTATGGTAATTGTAAGTGATCCAAATTTGCACCCTATTGCCAAGCTATGAAAGAAATTATTAGGTTTGGATATAACATGGGACCGCTTTTAGGTTGTGGGTGTCCTATTCGAAAGCAGACCTCCAGATTATGGGCTGGTTCCCATTTTGATGCCACCTAACTACTAATTTTAGAGGTGAAGGGTAAGAAATGCATAAAAAAAAATGAACATAAATTGAAAATACCACACCAAAAACCAACTAGGACCTGATAACAACCTATCACATTCAAAACAATATCATAAGACTTGGCTTACACAACTCATTTTCAAATGCAGTTTACATAAGTAATTTATAAGGAGGTCTCTAAACAGGAATTTTAGAAGGAAAAAAAAAGATTTCACAACTAACAAAACTATTAACTAACATAGCTTATAATCTGCTACCATGCATTATCTGTTAAATAGATGCCTAAACATGAGACAATTTTACAAGGAAAGATAAATTTCACAAAACAAACTAATCAATCACTAACAACATACTATGAAACATGAAATAAGAAGGTAAAATTCTCTATTTTATTGATTCAAAGTGCTTACTGTATCACAAGTCCATTTGAGTAACAATACCGATCCATGATGAAAAATAGTTCCAAAAAACAAAGCTATCACTCTTTCAGAAAGAAAGAACTCTCTAAAATGCCAAAATGAAATACTTAAGAAAAACCCATCAAATCTACTCACACATGTCCATCTAGAAGGTTCTGGTTGGATGAAATAATGAGGCCAAAAAAGAACCTTCTAAAATCACTCCAAAAAGTCCTCCAAGCAGTCCAAGGTCAAGCCAAGACCATAGTCATTCCAAAAGTGTGACAAAATAGCACATGTTTCTCCAAAGCAATCAAATGCACAACTCACACACTCTCCTCATGTCTACAAGTCATCATTTTGTTTCCCAGCCTTGACCCATGCAATATGTGTGTTTTGAAAACACAAGACTCCAAAAAAGCATTAAATCTATAATAACTTGACTAAGTGATTCATAATACACCACTTAATCAAATTATTTTACATTTTAAAGAAAAATACGAGAGGGCCCACCACCTCTTTGAATTACATTACATTTGCATTAAAAAGACATAATAAAAGTGATTTGCAAATCACTTAAGTGATATATTTATACCTTGAAATAAAATGCAACATGTAATGTTATATGCAAATGCTTCTAAAAGAATTAAACAAAAAGGCATTTGATCATTTATACCTTACCTTCATTCTGCACTTCAATGCCACACATGTCAACATTCGCTGATTTTCCAAGGCAAAACAAAAGGTTCAAATTTCATCCTATGTGACATTAGGGATTACCACACTTCATGGAAGGCATATTTTGAGTCTTGAAAGCATCACATTTTAAAGGGCAAGGCATATTATGCACTTGGCACATTTCACATATTTGATTTTGAAGGACTTAACAATTTGAAACAAGGCAAAAAGACATAAGGCATGAAATTCCTAAGTCATGGCATTTGACCCCCACTTCATAATTAAATGTGTTTCAAATTTTAAAAGAATGGGACAAAATTCCCATCGGCCATCAAAGAATAGGGTCAAACCCTAAATAACAAAAGATGGAAAAAGGTGAAAAAGCATTCATTTACCATCAAATACTCTGGAGAAAACCATGTTGCTGCCATAGGGTTTGAGGAGATCACAGAAAATGGAGGTTTTTGGCCAATTCTTGAAAAATTTCTGATGGAAAACACATGGAATAGTAGGTAACTTGGTTTTTTGGTACACAAATTTGTATTTTTCACCTTCTTTGGAGCCCATTCCATTCATTTTGGCCGTGACTTGTAGAGTATTTCTAATCATTTTGCTTCATTCTTTTTCTTATGTGGTTACTCAGACCTTTCAGCTGCCATGAAAAGCTTTAAATGAATCTTTTAGTAGAAAGACAAAGCTTTGAATGTGCAAAAAAAGAGAGCAAAACCTTAGGGTAATCTCACAAAACTGGTTTACAATTTCTGGGAGATTCTGATTTTTGCTGAAATCACATATTTTTAGAAAATATAGTGATTTAATCCTAAAAAATTTCCATTTAAATCATTCCAATTGAAGAGGGTTTGATCAAAATACATTAGATCAAACCCCCTTAGGTAGAACCCTGCTAGTTTTAAACCATACCTATAACAGAGTCTCCTTTACACCTATAAAAATGCTGATAAAAAACCACTTTTGATTTACCTTTTGGGGGACCAAATGGATTCATTTAAAATTTATTTTTTGTAAGTATGTAGTCCTTATTATAAGCTTCCCAAAAAGTATAATTTTAAATAAATTTAATTTAATTATTATATTTATTTTTTATTTCTTATCAATGTAGGTTTTTCACCGAAAATCAAGCTCTCTGTTCTACACATGTGGAAAAATAGAATATTATCAATTTTTTTTTGAAAAATATGAGTGCACTAGATATTGAAGTCCTTGATCTAACAAAAAAAAATTGAATTTCGATACATACAAAAAATTTTACGTGTTATACAGTCGTGCTATGTTTGAATTGTAATTGGTTTTACTTCGAAACTTGATTAAATAAAAAACATTCAATAAAAAACTATCTAACCAAGTGGAAGTACTAGATATTGGAGTTACAAATCTAAATTTGAAAGAATTAGAATTTTATCCTTCATGGAAAAACTTTATGCGTTATATGGTGAGCGTCACTTTTGAAAAATGTTATTTTCTGAAAAAACTAGTTTTTGAGGGAGATGGAAAAAAAAGTGCAATCTAATTCCAAAAAAATTGAAAAACCTATATTTAGAATCTACAGATAAAATGTCATGAGAATATAGTTTGCATCATCTTCAAATTCCTCATGGTTTAGCAGCTATAGGTGCCAAAAAGTGAAGATTTAGTTTTTTTTAAAAAATTAGTGTTCAGTTTGGCCAAAAATTGTAAACCACTATTGTGGGATCACCCCTTAGGTAAGACCTAAATCAACTCCATTTTCTTATTTTTAGCAAACAAAAGAAACTTTTTATCTCCAACCTAAAAATAAAGCATAAAAATGCTCATTTCCTTCAACATTTGTACTTAAATGGAGAAAACCCCAATGTTTTGTTGTTTCATGAAGAAATCTAACCATTCAGGCAGTGGCCAAGAGACTGGAATAGGGTTTTTTTATAATGCATTTTACTGCTTGCTCTAATTACCTCCATGAAAGCTCTCTTTTTGTATCTTTGTATTTGCAATTTAATCGCAAAACCCCAAGTTGGTTTCTATTATTGAAGAAACTTGTGATTTTTGTAAAAACCCCAAGTGGGTTTTCTCATTTCATACGAAACATATTCCTTTTAGCCACGACCATGAAAATGAAACAAATGGGTTTTGATTTGTGTGTTCTTTTTGAAAGTAGAAAACTCCATGCAATTTCTCCTTTGGTTTCTAAAAATTATGATAACCCAGATGGGTTCTTCCATTTGTGACAAAACGAGACCCTTTCACCTCCATTTTGCAATCTCTTATAAAAAACCCAAGTGGGTTTTCTTCATTTGAGAAGAAAGCAATTCTATATTTTTAATAAAGAAAAGCTAGAATATTCTCTTATGTGATTATGAACTTCAATTGTTTTGTGCAAGATTACTGATTATCACATTGTCACATCTATTACCTATGCTTACAAGCTTTCATTTCTTGAGTGATTATCCATTGCTATACTTTAAAGGCACTAAAATGATCATTCAATGGAAGCTCTAATCTTGATAACTTAGGATGGACTAAACTTATGTTATGAGTTCTTGAAACAAATGTTTGTCATTTGTTCATAGTGATGAATACTTGATTTCAAATAGATCAAATGGATGCTTGTATTTTTTCACCATCTTCAAGACTGTCATTATCTTTGTTCGTTTAGAATATATGCATGGATGTAACATAGTTGGATGCCTTCACTGCTTTTGCTTTGAATATTTTTATTCTTTCTAAATGGAGACACTATACCACATGCACTAAACTCTGCATTTAAACACAATCTTCAATGTTTTCCTTTCTTATGAAAACCATGATTCTCTTGATTCAAATCATGTCCTTTTCATGTTTTTGAACACTACACTTGAAAATGAATGTGATGTCTCCCTTAGCTTTTGGTTATGACTACAAGTCCACATTGACCTCTGCCACATTTATCTCATTGATCTCTACACCATTACTCTTTGACAATGAAAACCTTTAAAACAACTCACCTTGATAGTCCAGGACTATCATTTTTAGCAAAGATCACTATACTATTTGTAACTAGGTCAGCACATTTTGTAAACATGAGGTACTCTTGTATGCACTATGCTCTAAATTGACTGATATGTTAAGACTAAAAACATATCCTGTGCATGTTTCTCTTCATCATGGTTTGAGTGTTTAATAGATTATACTCATGCATCCAAAAATTTTCCCATGTATTGAAACCATTGTCCATTTAATGTAGATGCACACATTTATCTTTAGATGCACACATTTATCTTTACAAGCACAAAATAGAATGAAAGTACTCACTTCTATGTTGATGTGATAGTGCATGAGCATTGCTTGATGTGTTTTGCTTCCATTTTGTCTTGTGTTATGAAATACATTATCTTTTGGATCTTGTTGTCTTGTAGCATCAAATGGTTGTTTCATACCTTTGAAAAGAGCTCTATTATCATTGATTTGTTCAATATGAATAATGCATAGTTCTTTGAGTTCCTGTAGTCTTTAATGTACGTTAACATCAATGTTCTTTTGCTTTAATCTGATAGTGGTTTTTACTGGCAATCTCATATGCATTTTTCATCCTTGTGTCACTCTCTCAACACCATAGCTTGTCACTGCCTGTCATTTGAACTGTGTTCACTCTCTCTAGTGCTATCCATGCATTGCACTATAACATTCAATGACTAAGATCTGCTCTTTATATTATCTTTTGCATATGTCATGAGGCTGCCCCCATTCTCTTCATAGGTGATGATCTAGTTGTCTTGTAGCATGCATTCATGGATGTATTCATTGTTGTTGTCCAATTCATTCCCTTAATACCACCCATTGTTGTTGTCCTATTCACTTGTATCATGACCTTGAATTCAAAAGGGTGTCGCCTTGTGTTGCTTCATGATTGCCCCAACCATTGCTGGCTGCTCCCTAAGTTTGTTACTTGGTCTTCTACAACAATTATTTACCTTTTAATCATGTGCAAGACATAAACACTGTCTCCTCACTTTGATCCTAGTGGGAAGACACATGTCACCTATGTTGGTGACCTAAAAGCTCACCATCCTATGTGATGTGTGGCTGTCCAATAGGGTTAAGGTGAGAGGGACTTAATAGTACCTTATTTTGACATGATGGAAGCCATATGACTGATTCATTATGGAGTATGAATTTCATGACAACTCAAATTATATGTTGCATCTTTTGAATCTGATAATGAAAGTTGATCAACTGGTGTGATTCCATATTGATTTAATGCATTAATATCATGTATATCTTTGATCAAGTTGCTCAATTTCCTATCCTTCTTAAAACATCAGAGGGAAGCATGTTGAGCTCTACCCTCATGAGAGCCACATTTACCCCACATGTTGTAATTAGTTGAATCAGAATAGTAACAAGACTTGTCCTGTATCTGCACATGAAGCAAACAAATTAGAAAAATAAATGCATATTTTGGATATGTTTGATGACTTCATTGTTCTCCAGGACATCCAAGGTTTGCATGTTTGTTTAATGCATTTAGAGATCAGTTTATACATGCATAGGTGTATGTTCATGTAAGATTTGGGACTTTTCATTGCTTAGAGCATTGCTCTAACATCATTGTTATTGCCAGATGCAAGAACTAGGAGCACTATGGAGCTAGGAAAGACACAAGCAACTTGGGGGCAACAACATGACAAGATGACACATTCAGAACTAGTCATTCTCAGGAAATGATTGGTCTCCCTCCTTATATGCACATTTGTATTTATTTACTTATTCATGTATATGCTTTTCTTTATTTTCATTGAATAAGTAAAGTTAGTATCATGGCTTGTGTGAGACAAATATGCACTTTTATATCAATAAAGATTACTTCTTTGTTCAAAAAAGATTTGTGATAAATGCCTCTTATGTTACATGCATTTGTATAAATGCAGTAATTTGTAAACATAATCTTTTGACTTATTTCATTTATGCAATCAAATCTAATATAGGAGAGGATAAAATGTGTCTTTCTCTTAGTATGAAATTAAAGAGATCTACCTAAATGAGCTATTAGTGAAAACTAGGTAACATTTTTGGTGATATCTGCTATATGTTTGCTTGCTAAACATGAGACCAGCTGCCTAAGCCTATCCATTGGGCACAGTCACCTAGAAAACTAACATCACTTGAAAACAATATTGTAAGTTGTTGTAACTCACTAAACCAACAAGAGGCACCTTGAAAACTTATTGAAAACCCAACACTATAGAATGAAAACTACTTAACTGTGCTAAAAATCACTTAAGGAAAATTGAAAAGCATTTGAAATAAAACTACACTAACCTAATCTAACCAACAAAGGAGCTGGTCAAACAAAACCATTGACAAACTTTGCGAAATAACACCCCTTTTTAATCAACAATTGATGCATTACATGATTATGCATTGCTAAAAGAACATGAAACACATGCAGATATTCAAAAGACTATTACAATGTTTCATGAAAAATGCAAAGAAACTCACTTACACCTATATCTCGATCATGCCTATTTTTGTCCTAAATTGGACAAGCGAGCTGAATTTGATCACCTTCAGTTGCAACTGCAAAATCAGCTTCTTCTTCAATTACATCCTCATACTTGGGTGCAAGCATGACCTCTGGTACTTTAGTGGCCTCTGAACTAGCTAAATATCTAATGGGGCAACCTCTTGAAATGACAAAGGTTGAACTGCCCTTGCTGGTTGCTTCTCTTCCTTCCTATTTTTCATGGTTGTCCTGCTTCGTAGCTTCACCTTACATAATGATTTTCCATGTTGATTCCTCCTCCATGGTTAATGAACAATCACCTTTCCCCAAGGTAGCTAATAACTTATCAAATCTGTCAGCTCTTGGAAGGCTCTTAAAGTCATCTTGTTTAACTTTAAAATCCACATTATCACTCAAAGAGATGTACTCCAAAATAGGCTTTTCTTCTTCAGTGAAGGCAGGAAAGTGTTCAAACAGTGAAGTAGCTTCCTGAAACAAACTTTTAGCTGGTAAATCAATTTCAAGGTCTATTGTACAACAGAAAGGAAGCTCATCAGACCATATAAGACATTGCAAATTAGGCTCATGAGAAATTTCTTGTTTAAACTTGTGAACCTACTGTTGAATTTCTGCATGAATGCCAAACTCCTCTAACAGATTTGATTCCTTGTCATTCAATTTTGAACAAAAAGGTTCAATTATATCAGTGTACACTTCTTCATAAAGCTCAAAATCAACTTTTTCATGCATAAGATGGTCAAAAATATCAAATCTGGTTGTACACTGCTCCTCTTCAACAACCACTTTCACCTTCTCCTCCTGTTGTCCAAGCTAAACTATTGAAACATTTGGATCAATTCCAGCCGAAGTAAGAGGATCGTTAGTTAAAACAAGGGAAGACACATCTTGAAAAACCTTTTCCTGTTCCACCTTTTGCTGTTGTAGCCTATATTCTTCCATAGCTAAATGCAACAAATTTACATTTCTAGTCTCATCCCTGTTGAGTGAGCTTTGTTGGCCAAGGGTATGCTCTTCTTTTGCTTCTTGGATGTTAGAACATGGTTCCAATTGCATGATAGATGGAGGAACCTCACAGGGTAGAGAAGATGGCCCTTTCCAACTTGGAAACCTATGGGTTGAAGGCTCATTTGTAGGGTCATTCAATGGCTCAATAGGTTCTTCTTGTCTAAAGCTAGGGAACTTTTACTTAGGAACATCTTCACTCATAGGATGATTCAACATTGCAGGAGGAATTGAGCTGAAACTAGGAAAGGAAGGGGCTTTCTGGGCTTCATACCTTTGTTGGCATTGATAATCTAAATAAGCTTGACTACTTTACACCTGAACATACATAAACTTCAATTGCTCCTCTTTAGCAACTATCTGCTTTGCAAGGCATTCCTCATGTTGTCTCCTTTGAATCTAAATCTCCTGCTCTTGAATGTATTCTTGGAAGGCTAACTCCTCTTGATGCATGTCAACCTATTGTTGTTGCATTTGATACTCTTGTTATTTATTGATCTCATCCATCTGCCTACAAAAATCTAACAATGTACTATCAATATTGCTAATCCCCATATCATCAACATTTTGGGGCTACAAATGAGAACAAGACTGTTGTTTTGGAACAAAATATCCTTCTTGAGGCTAGTTCTAGGCATATACTGTTGATATTGAGATTGAGGAGGAGTGGGAGGGTGGGAAACATGATGAGGATGCTGGTAACTTGCTGTCATAAGGTTATTTAAAATTAAACCAACAAGTTATTCTATGTGGTATGGCTGGTAAGAGGTCATACATGCATGATTTTCATGGAATAGTGGGTAATTGGAATTATCATAATATGCTGGGTGATATGACATGTTTCCATGAAATATGGACATGTTTATTCATTTAGAAGCTGGAAAATAAGCAAAAATTAGATTTACTTGAATCTAACCAGCACTTGATCATACAAAAACCAATAAAACTTCTTGGAGTCGCCAAGTATGTAAGGAAAATGCCTCCAAAAGGCTGAAACTATCGCTGTACACACCAAACACCAATAATAAAATATGTAAAATGAACCGAGAAGCAGTTCACTATCCCACCAGGCTTTCCAAAACTGTTAGTGATCAAAATCTGCACCGTAATGCCAAGCTATGAAAAAACATAGCAGGTTTAGATGTAACATGGGACTGCTTTTAGGTTGTGAGTGTCCTATTTGAAAGCAAACCTATAGATTATGGGCTGGATCCCCTTTTGATGCCACCTAACTACTGATTTTAAAGGTGAAGGGTAAGAAATGCATAAAAAACATGAACATAAACTGAAAATACCTAAGGTGATACACCAAAAACCAACTAGGACCTGATAACAACCTATCACATTCAAAACAATATCATAAAACATGGCTTACACAACTCATTTTCAAATGCAATTTACATAAGTAATTTATAAGGAGGTCTCTAAACATGATTTTTAGAAGGAAAACAAAAGGTTTCACAACTAACAACACTATTAACTAACACAACTTATAACTTGTTACCATGCATTATCTATTAAACAAATGCCTAAACATGAGACAAGTTTACAAGGAAAGATAAATTTCACAAAACAAACTGATCAATCACTAACAACATACTATAAAACATGAAATGAGAAGGTAAAATGCTCTATTTTATTGATTCAAAGTGCTTATTGTATCACAAGTTCATCTAAGTTACAATACTGCTCCATGATGAAAATAGCTCCAAAAAGAAAAGCTATCACTCTGTTGGAAAGAAATAACTCTCTCCAAAATGCCAAAATGAAGATACTTAAGCAAAACCCATCAAATCCCCTCACACATGTCCATCTAGAAGGTTTTGGTTGGATGCAACAATGAGGCCAAAAAAGAGCCTTCTAAAATCACTCCAAAAAGTCCTCCAAATAGTCCAAGGTCAAGCCAAGACCATAGTCATGCCAAAAGTGTTACAAAATAGCCTCCAAAATAGCACATGTTTCTCCAAAATAGTCAAATGCACCACTCACACACTCTCCTCATGTCTACAAGTCATCATATTTTCTCCCAGCCTTGACCCATGTAATGTGTGTGTTTTGAAAACACAAGACTCCAAAAAAGCATTAAAGATGATAACTTGACTAAGTGATTCATAATACACCACTTAATTAAGTTATTTTACATTTTAAAGCAAAATACAAGAGGGCCCCACCACCTCTTTGAATTACATTGCATTTGCATTAAAAAGACATAATAAAAGTGATTTGCAAATCACTTAAATGATATCTTTATACCTTGAAATAAAATGCAACATGTAATGTTATATCCAAATTCTTCTAAAGCATTAAACAAAAAGGCATTTGATCATTTATACCTTACCTTCATTCTGCACTTCAATGCCACACATGTCAACATTCTCTAATTTTCCAAGGAAAAACAAAGGTTCAAATTTTGTCCTATGTGGCATCAGGGACTTCCAAACTTCATGGAAGGAATATTTTGAGTCTTGAAAGCATCACATTTTAAAGGGAAAGGCATATTATGCACTTGACACATTTCACATGTTTGATTTTGAAGGACTTAACAATTTGAAACAAGGCAAAAAGACATAAGGCATAAAATGCCTAAGTCATGGCATTCAACCCCCACTTCACAATTAAATGTGTTTCAAATTTTAAAAGAATGGGACAAAATTCCCATCGGCCATCAAAGAATAGGGGCAAACCCTAAATGACAAAAGATGGAAAAAAGGTGAAAAAACATTCATTTTACCATTGAACACTTTGGAGAAAACCATGCTACCACCATAGGGTTTGAGGAG
Organism: Sequoia sempervirens; assembly: GCA_007258455.2. Taxonomy (NCBI): domain Eukaryota; kingdom Viridiplantae; phylum Streptophyta; class Pinopsida; order Cupressales; family Cupressaceae; genus Sequoia; species Sequoia sempervirens. The sequence goes on from VDFB02141250.1 coordinate 77,808, forward strand.
ATCACAGAAAATGGAGGTTTTTGGTTGATTCTTGACAAATTTTTGATAAAAAAACACATGGAATAGAAGGTAACTTGGTTTTTTGGTACACAAATCTGTATTTTTCACCTTCTTTGGAGCCCATTCCATTCATTTTGGCCACGACTTGTAGAGTATTTCTAATCATTTTGCTTCATTATTTTTCTTTTGTGGTTACTCATACCTTTCAGCCGCCATGAAAAGCTTTAAATGAAGCTTTTAGTAGAAAGACAAAGCTTTGAATGTGCAAACAAAACAAGCAAAAGCTCAGGTAAGCCCTAAATCGACTCCATTTTCTGATTTTTAGCAAACAAAAGCAAATTTTTAACTCCAACCTAAAAATAAAGCATAAAAATGCTTATTTCCGTAAGCATTTGTAGTTAAATGGAGAAAACCACAATTTTTTGTTATTTCATAAAGAAATCTAACCATTTAGGCTGCAACCAAGTGAATGGAATAGGGTTTTTTTATAATGCATTTTACTGCTTGCTCTAATTACCTCCATGAAAGCTCTCTTTTTGTATCTTTGTATTTGTAATTTAATTGGAGAAACCCCAAGTGGGTTTCTATTATTGAAGAAACTTGTGATTTTTGTAAAAACCCCAAGTGGGTTTTCTCATTACATAAGGAACAAATTCCTTTTAGCCACGACCATGAAAATGAAACAAATGGGTTTTGATTTGTGTGTTCTTTTTGAAAACAAAAAACTCCATGCAATTTCTCCTTTGGCTTCTGAAACTTATGATAACCTAGATGGGTTCTTCCCTTTGTGACAAAACCAAACCCTTTCACCTCCATTTTGCAATCTCTTATAAAAAACCCAAGTGGTGAAGAAAAATATTCTAGATTTTTAATAAAGAAAGCTAGAAGATTCTCTTATGTGATTAGGAACTTCAATTGTTTTCTGCAGGATTATTGGTTATCACATTGTCACATCTATTACCTATGCTTACAAGCTTTCATTTCTTGAGTGATTATCCATTTCTATACTTTGTAAGCACTAAAATGATCATTCAATGCAAGCTCTAATCTTGATATCTTAGGATGGACTAAACTCATGTTATGACTTCTTGAAATAAATGTTTGTCATTTGTTCATAGTGATGAATACCTGATTTCAAAGAGATCAAATGGCTGCCTGTATTTTGTCACCATCTTCAAGACTGTCATTATCTTTGTTCATTTAGAATATATGCGTGGTTGTAGCATAGTTGGCTGCCTTCATTGCTTTTGCTTTGAATTTGTTTATTCTTCCTAAATGGAGACACTATACCACATGCACTAAACTCTGCATTTAAACACAATCTTCAATGTTTTCCTTTCTTATGAAGACCATGATTCTCTTGATTCAAATCATGTCCTTTTCATGCTTTTGAGCACTATACTTGACAATGACTAGCATGTCTCCCTTAGCTTCTAGTTGTGACTACAAGTCCACACCGACCTCTACCACATTTATCTCACTGATCTCTACACCATTACTCTTTGACAATGAAAACCTTTAAAACAACTCACCTTGACAGTCCAGGACTATCATTTTTAGCAAAGATCACTGTACTATTTGTAACTGGGTTAACACATTTTGTAAACATGAGCTACTCTTGTATGCACTGTGCTCTCAATTGACTGATATGTTAAGACTAAAAACGTATCCTGTGCATGTTTCTCTTCATCATGGTTTGAGTGTTCAATAGATTATATTCATGCATCCTAAAATTTTCCCATGTATTGAAACCACTGTCCATTTAATGTAGATGCACACATTTATCTTTACAGGCACATAATAGACTGAAATTACTCACTTCTATCTTAATGTGATAGTGCATGAGAATTGCTTGATGTGTTTTGCTTCCATTTTGTCTTGTGTTATGAAATACATTATCTTTTGGATCTTGTTGTCTTGTAGCATCGAATGGTTGTTTCAAACCTTTGAAAAGAGCTATATTATCATTGATTTGTTCAATATGAATAATGCATAGTTCTTTGAGTTCCTATAGAATTCAATGTACCTTAACATCAATGCTCTTTTGCTTTAATCTGATAGTGGTTTTATTGGCAATCTCATATGCATTGTTCATCCTTGTGTCACTCTCTCAGCACCATAGCTTGTCACTGGCTGTCATTTGAACTATGTTCACTCTCTCTAGTGCTATCCATGCATTGCACTATAACATTCAATGACTAAGATTTTCCCTTTATATTATCTTTTGCATATGTCATGAGGCTGCACCCATTCTCTTCATAGGTGATGATCTAGTTGTCTTGTAACATGCATTCATGGTTTTATTCATTATTGTTGTCTAGTTCATTCCCTTAAGACCGCCTCTTATTGACTCTTAAAAGTTGCTATCCTATTCACTTGTATCATGACCTTGGCTTCAAAAGGGTGTCACCATGTGTTGCTTGATGATTTCCCCAACCATTGCTTGCTGCCACAAGTTTGTTACTTGGTTTTCTACAACAATTTTTTACCTTTTAATCACGTGCAAGAAATAAACACTATCTCCTCACTTTGATTCTAGTGGGAAGAAACATGTCACCTATGTTGGTGACTTGAAAGCTCACCATCCTATGTGATGTGTGGATGTCCAATAGGGTTAAGGTGAGAGGGACTTGATAGTACCTTCCTTTTGACATGATGGTAGCCATATGACTGATTCATTATGGAGTATGAATTTCATGACAACTCAAATTATATGTTGCATCTTTTGAATCTGATAATGAAAGTTGAGCAACTGCTGTGATTCCATATTGATTTAATGCATTAATAGCATGTATATCTTTGGTCATGTTGCTCAATTTCCTATCCTTCTTAAAAAATCAGAGGACAACATGCTGAGCTCTACCCTCGTGGGAGCCACATTTACCCCACATGTTGTAATTAGCTGAATCAAAATAGTAATAAGACTTGTCCTGTATCTGCACATGAAGCAGACAAGTTAGAAAAACAAATGCATATTTTGGATGTGTTTGATGTCTTCATTGTTCTCTAGGACATCCAAGGTTTGCATTCTTGTTTAATGCATTTAGAGATCAATTTATACATGCATAGGTGTATGTTCATGTAAGATTTGGGACTTTTCATAGCTTAGAGCATTGCTCTAACATCATTGTTATTGCCAGATGCATGAACTAGAAGCACTATGGAGCTAGGAAAGACACAAGTAGCTCAAGGGCAACAGTAAGACAAGATGACACATTCAGAACCAGTCATTCTTAGGCAATGATTGGTCACCCTCATATGCACATTTGTATTTGTTTACTTATTCATGTATATGCTTTTCTTTATTTTCATTGAATAAGTAAAGTTAGTCTCATGAATTTTGTGAGACAAATATACACTTTTTTAACAATAAAGATTACTTCTTTGTTCAGAAAATATTTGTGATAAATCCCTCTTATGTTACATGTACTTGTATAAATGAAGTAATTTGTAAACACAATCTTTTGACTTATTTCATTTATGCAATTGAATCTAATATAGGAGAGGATAAAATGTACCTTTCTCTCAGTCTGAAATTAAAGATCTCTACCTGAATGAGTTATTAGTGAAAATTAGGTAACAATAATCTAAGGATTAAATCCATGTAAATTTAGCCTTAGGACCTCTTTAGAATTGGAAATGGCTAGTATAATCCTATATATTAGGCAACACCATTCATAATTTTTTATTTTTTTTGCATATTTCAATTTTTTTTTTGACACTATGATGCAAACATGACCAAAAATAAATTTCTTCTACCATGGCCAAATTATTATCCACACCAAAATTCTCTCCCATCTTCTGTTATGTAGCTCCCTATTGATATTCTCTCTCATGGAAATTTGCAGTATACACAACTACCTCCTTTTGAATAAATATATTTCCTACATTAATGAATCCTCAAAATAACCCTTAGTTATAATCCACACAAATCTTCCTTGCCTCCACAAAAAAATGGTTATGTGGTATATAGAAACTTCATTATTTCTATTCCAACCAACTCTACTATCATGGTAGTCAATAATGCATGTCCCCTATTCAAGGGACCTGCCACTTTATTAGTTATAGTAGCTCAATTCTTGAGAGCAAACGAAAAGCATTGCAAGTACTCTAGCCACTTCATGTGCCTCTAATTTATCTTTACCTAAATATTAATAAATATCAATGCATGGTGATGAATGTATGAAAAAAATCCTTTGGTAATTGATAATACTTCTACTTCCACAAACTCTTGATCATGAACTAAATAATTTTATTAGGACTCCTTTAAATTCTTACTAAATTATTTAATGGTTCTTCCCTCTTGAAATAATACAACACCAATAAAAATACAACTCATGTCATAGTCTACTTGAAATACCTTCTTAAAGTATAGAAGCACAAATACTAGGGCCCTTTTTCACCTTCTTCAAAAAAATAAAAAAAATGTTCCTACTAGAACTATCTAAATAAGTCCACCTTTCTACATATAGTGTGATAGCGGTACACAAATCTCACTAAAGTTCCTAATAAATTTATAGCATAAAATGACTAACCCATGATAGCTTTTGAACTTTACATAATTTTTTAAATTACTAACCACTCAAAAATTACCATCTCTTTCCTTGAAACCATCCTCAAACCATCTTTGGATATCACAAATCCTGAGTATATTAGCTCATTTTGTAGAAAACTACACTCCTTAAGGTTTATACACAACTCCTACTCTCTCAATTATGTTGAAACTTACCATAGGTATTCAAGATGATATTATGTAGTCTCACTAAACCAAAAATATCATTCAAATAAATGACAAAATTACCCCATAAATTTTAAAAAAATTATTCATTAGCATCATAAAGGAACTTGGCACATTAACTAATGCAAATGGTATTACATACCACTCACACCATCCATATTTTGTTCTAAAATTTATTCTACAGTCATCTCCTTCATGAATTTTGATATGATGATAACCACTTTTGAGACCAATCTTGAAAAATAGAGTGCTCCACTCAAAGAATTCATTAACTCATCCATGTGTGGCAATCAAAACCTATACTTGATGGTAATATTATTGGTGACACAAGAGTCTATACACATCCTCTATCCTCCTCCCCTTTTCATACAATATGATATGTATAATCAAGGGTTCGTACTTTCCTAAATTAGAATTCTCTTTATAAATCTTCCACCTATCTATTGAATTATACACTCATGTTGGGATTCATCCTATATGATTCTTTATTCAATAATCTCAATCCTATAATAAAATCCATGTAGTGTGAGGTACTAAACATTAGAAACAATCCCTTAGATATTATATTATCCATGATATCTTCAAACTCTTTTAAAAGTGTATCCACATCTTGTTCCTTTGACTATTTCAATTCACTTTCCTCCTTAGCACAAGTTTCACAATCAATGCATAACACTCCTGCTTGTATCTCTTCACTTTCCTTAAGATTTAGATGCTTGTATAATAGAACCATTACCTAGTCCTTTATTATGTCTTCCTCAATCCTCAATGTTTTCTTTCTTTATTATAGATGGAGTAAATATTATATTACCATGGTATTCCCACAAACACATGAAAATCATCTACAATAATCACATCACACCATACCTCATCTATATAGTCTCCAATACGAAATACCACTAATAATTTCTTTCTTATTTTCTAACCTTTTAAGAACTATGAAATGTAGCAAGGATTAGGATGTTGTAATTATTTTAGGTCCAGCTTCACTATCTCTATTGACACTAGGTTATTTGTGTTAGGAGATACTAGAGGTATGAAAAACGTGTCATAATATCTTATATGATATATTATTATATTTGAAAGGGTTTGAGGTATTGTACAAGAACTCTACATCATATAGAGAAACATACATAAGGTTGTTCGATACCACACACTACACTAAAGAACTTGTGGTGCTTCCTATGGGATTTAGACATCAAGTAGAGATATGGAGGAGGTTGTGTAGTACCTTAAAACTACACATCATTTGGATAATTTATAGACCCATAAATGGGTCATATAACCATTAAATAGTCTTAAACACGTCTTAACATACCTAATTAAGTTTTAATAAGGGAAAATATCCTAAAGGAAAAGAAAAATAAGCGGGAAGAGGATAATTGGGAGTGTTTATGAAATGATATAAGGAAAAGACATCATGAAAAATCATTAATAGGCTATATAAGGAAGGTAAAAGAGAGAGATAAGAACATAAGGGCATACATATGAGTAATTTGATGATACGTGAGAGACACACATGAGAATGAGAGAAGATATCTGACTAAGAGTTATATATAAATAAGAGAAAAGAAGAGATGTGTGAGAATATTAGATACGAATGATAGAGTAGTGAGAGAAGAGAATAAGATATTAGAGAGAAATATGAGATGTACTATAATGGATATATATGATAATATATTATGACATGATGAGTATTTGGAAATTTCATGGATATTATACATTTGAACATGGTGTATAAGAATACATATTTATTTTCTTTGTGTTATTATATAATCCATTACTTATGTTCTAATTCTCTTCCTTATCCATCACACTAGGGTAAAACACAAAGCTAACCTAAAAAATAACACAAATCTTTGGTCAATGATTTTTTGTCAACAATTTATGTTCTATCCATATACAATCATCTTATAATTTTTTTACCTAATTTACACTAGTGCGAAAGATACTCTTCTTGAACCATGGATTTTTGTTGCAAGTATGAAGGTGTTGCCATTGATGTCAATAGGAAATCTATTGAGTGGTGTTGTCATTGATGTTGACTATGGGATGAAGATGTTGAGGATATTGAGAAAATTGTGAAAAAGAGGAAAATAGGTTGTGCATGTGTAGTTGAGACCTTGAGGAAGTGTTGTAAGTACATGGAGCTATCTTTTTGTTGTAGTTTCTGAAGATGACTTGGAATGATGAAATGAGTTGAGATGTCTTTGGTACTTGTTTTCCAAGTGCTTTGGAGTAAATTTGATAAACAGAGTAAACTGTGTTGTACAAGTATTCATAGTGTACCCCAGTATTGTTCTCTGTATTTCTTCTGTATTGATGCTATGCTTGTGCATATCTTACAGGTTATTCAAGGTTGTCAGAGGTGTTATATTCAAAATTTAGGTTTCTAGATCATTGTACAGTTTGAGATATTTTCACGAGTGTGTGAAACAGTTGTTTAGTGATGTTTTCTATGACCTTGGAGAAATGTATTTGCTCTACATTTCTCTAATGTTTGGCTTTAGGTTGTGCAGATTTGGGAAGTTGCTTATAATGCTTGTATCTTTATGTATTCAAGGTTTTACTTGATTTGATGCAATACAGAGTGAGTTTCATTTATCAATATGCAAGTAAGGGTTACCAGTTGTTCTAAGTTGAAGTATTTGAATGATGCGAGGTTGATGAAGTGTTTGATGAATCTCAAGTAGTTCATGAATTACTATAGATCATGTTCAAGTGAATTATGTTTTCCAAAAAAATTGGATTGATTTGAGGAAGCGCGTACTTAATGTTTATGGTGTTTTTCACGAGTATTACCTTGTGTTTAACACTAAATGAAAGCTTATGAAAGTGTGTTGAGGTTTGTTTTGATCTATTTGGGTCCTAATTAAGGATTTTTGTAGGTATCCTTAATTCCTATCTGCCGTGGGAATGTTTTGGTGCCAACCTATTTTGAATTTGTATGTATAATGGCTAGTTGCCAACATTGGAGAAGGTTTTTGAGGTTGAGGTTGAAATAAATAAGTGTAGTGTTGTTGTAAGTTATGGCATGAATGAAAATTGAAGAAATATAGATGTAAGATCAATGCAAGTGAAGTGTATGATGTGAATTTGAGTAGAGAAGTGCGAATTTTAGTGTTAGGGTTCTTGAAGGTAGTGAGCTGAAGGCATCTGAAATAATTCAAGCAAGGCTGGGAGATTGTTGGATCATTGTGGTGGATTTCCTTGTTGCATTGAGAAGTGTTCTTTGTGTAACATTCCTCTTCTATCTTATTTTATTTCTTTTTATGATAGTGAGACCTGTCTGCGAGCCCTTTTAGACAGTGTGTCCTATTCTGATAGTGAGCCTTTGTACTAGTTTTGCTATTACTTATATTGTGAGATAATCCTCACCATGGTTTTTCCCTCATTGGGTTTTCCACGTAAATTTGGTGTTCTCTTGCGTACATAGTGTTGATATTTTAGTTTCTGTTATGTGCATTCCATATTTAATCATACTAACAGAATAAGGGTTTAAGGAATACATGTGGATTTGATTATTATAGAGGGTTTTGAAGGTTTAATTTGCTACAATTGATTCACCCCCCCTCTTAGTTGTCTTGTTCATTTCAACATTTTTATCTTATTTAGTAGGCTTTAGTAAGGCCTTGTGAAACACTAATTTCTCTCCACCTTCAAGTGTCATGCTCTATGTCCCAATTTTTTATTCATCAATCCCTTGTGCAATGTGCACTTTTTTCTCAGTAGGCCCTTGTTCTCTATCTACTTATAAAAATTCACATTCCCTATGGATTGATTCTTCACATATAGAATAGGTACACTAAAATTCCTTCCATAACCTGAGCCTCTACCTTTTCCTTTCCCTTTATTGAGAGTATTCTCTTCTTTTAAGTCTTATGTACTATAAATAGATGTTGTACTCTCCTTGGATTCCCTTTCTTATTGTTCCACTTGTTCCTTTTGTCATTTATGTTACCCAACATTCTTTTTTTTTTCCTAAACAACTTCTCCTCTACCCCCATTGTGAACTAGCAAGTACCCTCAATAAACTGAATTAGAAACAAATAAATATCATCTTGAATTTCACTTTATAACCCATTTAGATGTTAAGACACCTTATCTATGTCATCCTTCATGTGACCTACCTAGATGTTAAGTTTATAAAACTCCTTAGTGTAATCCTTCACAATAATTCCCCTTTATTAAAAATCTATAATTCCTTGAACATGTCCAAATTATAATTTGTAGGTAAAAATACCTTTTAATTATGTTAGAATTTTATCTCATATGATGATATCAGACCATTCTTTCCTACCCTATCTTTCTATGCATATTCCCACCACAATCTTGCATGCCCTTTCAACCTAGTGGTTATATAATTGACTCTTTTAGGGTATTTAATGGATTCACACTTAGAATAATTATCCAAATCATGGATCCAATCAATTTTTTTTTACAATCTAGACCATATAAATACCAAGGAGGATAAAACCTTAGTTTACTTCCTCCTCTCATAAATGCTCTAATAAATTTATCTTGTGCATTCAAATATTTTCTTAAATTAGAATCCTCATCAATGATTGGTTTTTAAACTAGTCTCTCATCACCATTGACATCTTTAGCTATGATTTTTGGTCACCTTTGTATGGCTTTAAGGGAATTGTACCTTGCTTCAATAATGCAAGGATCAAAATTCTACATAGTGAAAGAAATATTATATTTATTTCTAAGCGATCTCAATTGAATCTACACTAAGTTTTAGTAACTATTATACTATTGTTTTAGTGTAGATTGTGCAAGTTAACCTAAAAGTGGTTTAGAATGAAAATAATTAAGCCTAATAATAAGGTAAAACACTTAAATGAAATGAATTGTCATTGATTACTAAGAAATGTTTGATAGAAATAGAAAGAGCCAAAAGAATAACTAAGAAAATTAAAAAGAGAACTTGGGGTTAAAATTTGGATCTTGTTGGATTGAACACTAGTGCTAAGTGCAAGCGTTTGTGTGATATTTTATAGTCTTGTATGGCCCAAAACACTAGACTGCCAATCTGCTATAAAAATATGACCTTCCAATAGATAAATAAAACTAGAAAAGAAAGTGGTCACTAGTGACAAGGTGAAATAAATGATAATAATTTAAACTATTTTATTAAAATATAAATCGGAAAATGATAGAAAAATGATGAAGGAAAGATAGCGCCAGACCCATGAAAGTTTGAATATCTTCCATTAGTTGATAAACTATAGCTTATAGAAGATAAAATTGTTGAATGAACAAGACAACTGAGAAGGGGGAGGGGGTGAATTAGTTGTATCTAATTAAAACATCAAAAACCATCAACAATAATCAGATCCACATGCATTCAATTAAACCCTTATTTTGTTAATACAATTAATCATGAAATGTAGATAGCAAAAACTAAAATAGTAACACCATACATAAGAGAACACCAGATTTATGTGAAAAACCTAATGATAGAAAAACCATAATGAGGATTAGCTCACAATATAAGTAATTGCAAAACTAGTACAAAGGGGCTCATTGCCAGAATAGGACACATTATCCAAAAAGGCTCACATCTAGGGCTCACTACCACAAAAAGAACAAGAAGATAGAAGAGAAATGTTACACAAAGAACACTTTCTTAATGCAATAAGGAATCCACCACAATGCTTCAACACTTTCACAATATTGTTTGAAAGATTTAGACACCTTCGACTCATTGCATTCAGGAATCCACTACTTTGAAGTTAACTTTGCTCTACTCAAATTTGCATCACACACATCAATTGAATTGACCTTGCATCTATCTTACTTCTCACTTCTTTCTTTCTTCTAACTCACAATTACTCTACTTTTACTTATATCAACCACAACCTTAAACATCTACTTCAAGGTTGAAATTCTATCCATTGTATTTACAAATTCAAATTATGCTGGCACCTAAACATTCCCATGGTGGATAGAAATGAAAGGGGACCAAAACAACACTTAACTGAGACCCAAAATTAAGTCTCAAACGCCATGCTACACGTCCATTGATGCTTGAACATTTTCAAATGTAGTGTAGACACCAGGTTAGTTGTTACCTGTGAAAACACATTAAACATTAAGTACAAGATTCTGAATCTTCTGATACACCTAACCACAAATCCTCTTGATATGAACAAGAGAAAAACACCATTAAATTTCCTTCAAAACCACAAGTACTAAAAACCAGCTATGGAGAAATGTGGAGCAAATACATTTCTCCTCAACACCTCCGTACAACACTACAAAACCAATTCTCATACTGGTAAACACAACTTCCTCTCACCAACAATCCAAAACCCAAAAAATATAACAACCTCTGACAACCTCAAAAAACATACTAAATCTACACAGGCATATCATCAAAAAAGAAGAAACATGGAGCATGATCCAAAGCACATTCTAAACACTTGCACAACACTATTTTCTCTATTTATCAAATTTTCTTGATAATGATATGATAATGTGTATCCTTTCAATTTGTTTACGAAGGATACATCTTGATAATGATCTGATAATTTTCTTAGGATTGAATGAGGCTAATAGAAAAATGAGGAATAAAGCCTATGGATTCTTTTGGATGAGTAATAAGTTACTTTGGTGAGAGTTTTTATATTGCATTTACTTCGTTGTTGTTATTAGATGGTTGGGAGCTTTAGATTTTAAACTAGGCATGAGGATGCAATGTGCTTGCATTTGGATAGACTACATGCATTTGGATGGAATGATTTTAGATAGTATTGTTCTTTGAATGCTAGATGGGGTTGTTGGTTCAATTTTATAACTAATGATGAGGGGAAAAAAATAGGAGCAAGGATGGAAGGTAGAGTAGATGGAATGATGAAGGGATTACAAATATTGAATAAAATAAATTCACAATTCATAAAAGGATTTAGGATGTAATATCCAAGGAATATGCCACATAGGAGTATCATGATCCTAGTGTAGATATAATACTCGTGATCCTATATTGTGATGCTAACTGAAGGAGGGATACTTACTAAAAGAAGTGAGATATGTCAAGAAGTGTCCAAAGCATGTATCAATATTTTTCATGTATTATTATCAAGGTCAAAGTGGGAAGAAAGGACAAATGAGTATGTGGATATGATAAATGTGTATGAGAAGATGATATAGATGGTTAGATATAGATTTTAAAGGATGGATAATGTAATAGGATGAGACAACTTCCCCCCAAGTGTGAGGATGATGTATAAGGTGTTCCAAGGCTTGCTTGCATAATCTACTAGAAGACCTTATACATCATATTGGTATCAGAGCCTTTGTTTGATCAAGGCTTGTGATTGATGTTGCAACCCACTGATTCAGTAGGAGAGAACACACCAGAGGAAGAAAGAACCATGGTGACTAATGCTGAGTTAGCTAAGAAGGTAGAAGAGAAAGAGGAGGACAATTGGTTGCTAAGAGAAAGGTTGTCTTGAATGGAGAAACTCTTGGATGAATTCCATGAAACAACAGACAAAGTAAAGGATAAGATAGAACAAAAGGAAGAGTAGGAAGCAAAGGAAAAGGAAGAGGACTTGGAGGAGGAAGCTCCAAAACCTGACCCTGTCCTTGCTGAAGAACCCTTCTTGAAGGCATTGCAGGCCTTAAGTGGCAAGGCTTTGGAAGGGGTGCCACTATTCAATGGACAAATGGACCCTGATTCAGTTGTGGACTGGATTGAAAGCATAGAAAATCACTTTGAATGTGATGGTATAACAGAGGCCCAAAAGGTAAAAGTGGCCAAATCAAGGTTGAGAGGTGTAGCTCTCACATGGTGGAAATTTGTACAAGCTGAAAGAGAAAAAGAAGGCAAGGGTCCCATAGTTACATGGAGAGGCATGGTAACTAAAATAAGGCAGACCTATCTACCTGATGACTATGAAGTCCAGTTGCATAGGAGGAGGCATAATCTTAGGCAAAAAGATATGGATGTCCAAACATACAATGAGGAGTTCCAAAAGTTGTGCCTCAGATCAAAGGTGGTTGAAGATGAAAGCATCAAGCTAGCAAGGTATTTGAATGGGCTTAAGTGGTCTATCCAAGAGACATGAGCCTAGTGAACTTAAAAACCATCCGCCAATGCTACCAAATGGCCTTAAAGATAGAAGAGAAAGGAAAAAAGAAGCAAGAGAAAACCTCCAAAAGTAGAGGTAAAGGAAAAGATAGTAGAGGACAAAGAGGTGGCTATGGTGGAAGGAGTTCAGAACCAAAGGTTCAAGGAGAAGTCAGATACTCTAAGTAGGAAGAAGGAAGCTCTAGTAGAGGTGGTAGAGGAAGAGGCTTTAGCTCTAGAGGAAGGAGTGGTGGACAAGGAAGGGGCAGTTACTTTACCAACATGAAATGTTACCACTGCAATCAAATGGGACACCCGACCTATAGATGTCCAGAGAAAGGTGGTACCTCTCATGGAAACGATAAGAGAACTAACCTAGTTCATGATGAGATAGCTGCAATAGATAAACATCCTGAAGTACCATTGAATTTAGAGGAAGGTGAGAACCTCATGATGAGGAGAACTTTGATCAAGGAGCCGGTGAAAGAAGAACCAAGCCAAAGGGGGTCCCTGTTTAGGATAAAGTGCAAGATGATGGGGAAAGTGTGTAGAGTCATCATTGACTTAGGGTCTACTAACAATATTGTGTTAGAGGAGATAGTCAGCAAGTTGCAGTTAACAAGGATACCCCACACCAATCCTTACAAGGTCACATGGCTCAATAAAGGTCAACATGTCTTGGTGAATGAACAAGCATGGGTGGAGTTCTCAATTGGTAGGTACAAGTACAAAGTCTTGTGTGATGTATTACCTATGGATGCATGTCACTTGCTCCTAGCTAGACCATGGCAATTTGATTGCCAAGCTATGCATGATGGAGCAAAGAACTCCTATACTTTCAAGAAAGACAAGGTAACCTTTAGAATTCAATCTTTGCTAGAAGATACAGAGGTGCAGACATTAGGTCCTAAACTGCTCATGGCTGGTGAAAAAGAGTTCCTAGAAGCCTTAGAAGAAGGAGAAGGAGTTGGCTATGCAGTGATGTTAAGGCCAAGAGAGGTAAGCAATGAGAAAGAAGTTGAAAAACTAGTGTTACCTAAGGAGATACAAAAGATGTTGCAGATCTATGAAGGCATTGTGAGTAGTGGACAACCAACAATATTACCTCCTAAAAGAGCCATAAGTCATAGGATAGACTTGATACTAGGGGCTACTCTACCAAATAAAGCAGCTTACAAGATGACACCTCAACAAAATGAGGAAATAGCTAGGAAGATTCAAGAACTCATAAACCAAGGTATTATTAGAAAAAGCATTAGTCCATGTGCACTACCCACTGTCTTAGCACCTAAAAAGGGAGGAGAATGGAGGCTTTGTACTGATTCCAGGGCCATAAATAAGATAACAATCAGGTATAGGTTCCCTATCGCTAGGATTGAAGATCTCATGGATTGTCTAGGTGAAGCTATGTACTATACCAAGATAGACCTCAAGAGTGGTTATCACTAAATTAGAATACATGAAGGAGATGAGTGGAAAACAACCTTCAAAACCAATGAGGGTCTTTATGAGTGGCTGGTCATGCCATTTGGATTGTCTAATGCCCCCTCCACATTCATGAGACTCATGAATGAGATCCTCAAAGACTACATTGGCAAATTTGTAGTGGTGTATCTTGATGATATACTGATTTATAGCAAAACAAGAGAAGAGCACCTCCAACAGATAGAGTTGATTCTCAAGAAGCTGCAGGAGGATAAGTTGAAGATCAATTTTGAAAAGTGTGAATTCATCAAAATAGAGCTGGTGTACCTTGGATTTGTGCTATCACATGCCAACTTGAAGATGGACAGTAGCAAAGTGGAAGCCATCCTCAATTGGCCTACTCCAAAGGCAACAACGGAGGTAAGAAGCTTTCATGGTCTTGCTTAGTACTATAGGAAGTTCATAAGACAATTTAGTGCTATTTGTGCTCCTATGTTGGATACCATTAAAGGAGGAATGAAGACTAAGTTTGTGTGGAATGAGAAAGCTAACACAAGTTTTGAGTTGTTGAAAGAAAAGATAGCTACCCAACCTATTTTGGTGTTGCCAAGCTTTGAAAAGCTATTCACTATTGAGTGTGATGCAAGCAACGTGGCTATTGGAGCTGTTCTCAGTCAAGAGGGCAGACTGGTGGCTTTTCATTCAGAGAAGTTAAGTGAAGCCAAGAAGAAGTATTATTCTTATGACCTTGAGATATATGCATTGGTCCAGGCTTTAAGGAAATGGAGGCACTACTTGCTTTCCAAGGAATTCATAGTGTATTCAGACAACCAAGCACTTAGTTTCCTGAATTCACAAGAGAAGTTGAGTCACAGACACATGAAATGGGTGGAGTACTTGCAAGCTTACACCTTCAATATCAAGCACAAGAAAGGAGTTCTCAACAAGGTGGTAGATGCCTTGAGTAGAAGAGTCCTCACCATTCAAGAGATTCAGTTGAAAAGCATGGGAATAGATCACTTCAAGGATCTATATGCAGATGATGAAGATTTTGCAGACATCTATAAGGTATGTGCTGAATACAAGAATCATTTTTATAGAAAATATGCTGAATATACTTTGCAAAGTGATCTTTTGTTTAAAGGGAATCAACTATGTGTTCCTAGAGGCTCCATTAGAGAGAATTTGATACAAGAAAAGCATAATGGTGCATTGAGTGGTCATTTTGGGATCACCAAGACTCAAGAACTTGTTCAAAGGTTTTACTATTGGCCAAGGATGAACCTAGATGTTAGGAGGTATGTGGAGAGTTGTATAGTGTGTCAAAAGTCCAAGGGTACTTCTTCAAATGTAGGCCTATACCAACCACTGCCTATTCCTATTAGGCCATGGGAATGCTTGAGTATGTATTTTGTAGTTGGGTTACCCAAGACAAGACAAGGAATGGACAATGTTTATGTGGTTATGGACAGATTCAGCAAGATGGCTCACTTTGTGCCATGTAAAACTACCAATGATGCCAGTCAAATAGCTTCTCTTTTCTTCAAAGAGATAGTAAGGATTCATGGATTACCAATCAGCATTGTATCAGACAGAGACACTAAGTTCATGAGCCATTTTTGGAAGACACTTTGGCAGAGATTGGGCACTAATTTATCCTTTGGATCTACATACCATCCCCAAACTGATGGTCAGACCAAATTTGTAAATAGAAGTCTTGGAAATCTCTTAAGGTGCTTGACCAAGGAGTATGGTCAACAATGGGATCAATTGATTGGGCAAGCTGAATATGCCTACAATGACACTGTAAACAGATCAACAGGGAAGAGTCCCTTTGAAATTATCTATGGCTTAGATCCTAGAGGTGTCTATGAGCTAAGAGACTTAAAGGATGGAGTCAAGGGAAGTGGATATGCTGATGATTTTGCTTATGCAATGTAGGAGATTCATGATACAATCAGAAAGACACTGGCAGAAAATACCATGAAGCATAAGACCAAGGTGGATGAGCATAGGAGAGAAGTGCAGTTCAATGTTGGAGACTTGGTGATGGTACATTTAAACAAATCTAGATTGCAAAAAGGAGTCCCTCACAAGTTGCAGATGAAGAGGATAGGTCCCTGTCCAATCCTAGCAAAATATGGAAACAATTCTTTCAAGGTGCAGCTACCGGATGACAGTGGACTGTCCCCTATTTTTCAATGTTGCAGATCTGGTTCATTACAAAGGACCACCACCAGACATGGATTAGAACCTCCATGAAGTTATCCAAGATGTGGAAGAACTTAAATTGCCTTCTGCTATAGTCAAACAAGTTGACAGGATATTGGATACCAGGGTCTACAAGAGGACTAGGACCAAAGAATACAAAGAACATCTAGTAAAAAGGCATGGTCAATCTGATGCTGATGCAGTGTGGATCAAGGAATCAAAGTTCAAGAAGTTGGGCATTGATCTCAACTTGCTCAATCCAGGGGTGGATTGAAATCTTTTGTTTTGGGGAGGATGGTGCAGGAGCACCTAGGCTAACCTCCATTTTGTTTGTTATCAATTTTGGCTTGTACCTGACCTTATCCAAGTTAGGGTTATGGTGTGTTTGTTTTGGACCTTAGAAGGTCTTGCTTGTGTGAGGAATAAGTGAATTAGTCATTAGGACTAAGGTCACCATAGCTTAGTTTTTGTTAAGTATCTTTTGCTTTAATTAGCTTAGTAGGTTAATTTGAGTGTTGAGCCTTAAATGTGTTCTAAACACATGGTCGTTGTTAGAAGATGCCAAGAGGTAGTTAAGGGAGTTGATGGCTCGAATCAAGGAGATTGAGGTCCTAAGATTTAGGATGATGGCGAAGTTGCAAGAATGTTGCAAAGTTGCATGACAACATTTGTTAGGTTGCATGCAACTTAGTTGTCTTGGATCCCCTAAAATTCAGGAGTGTGGGATCAATCAACATCCCTTGAAACATGGCAAAGGCATCTATGTAAGTGTGGTGGATCGTAGACAAGTAGTTAGTAGTGATTGTAATCAAGTTTTGGTTTGTGTGAATAGAGAATTCTGCATTTTCCTGTGTATACCGAATGTTCTTGTGTGACAAAGATTTTAGATGAATTAGATGTGTTGATTTGTTACTAGATTTGTGTCCATAGAATAGTTTTCAGCATCTTTCATTTTGTAATCAAGTTGTTTAGAGTTAATTTGTTGCTTTGAATTCATAGATTAGGTTCTAAAGGGTTTTGTTATCTCTGTTTTGAGCAGTCAGTCTTTGAATGGTTCCCCCATAAAGTCTAACCATGGGATCTTCTTGAGATTGGATGGAAATGATAGGGGAGCCAATCAATTGTACACATTTAGCAGTAGGAAGTATAGGGAATGGAGCAAGTATTACTAAACTCAAACCCTAGGCGAGCTTGGAAAGTCCGGTTAGAGGTTTGAGAGTGAAAATTTGAAGAACTTAGGTACGGGAAGAAGTATAGTACGGAAAAAGTACGGTTCCAGGTGAGGTTTTGTCATATCTAGGTATGTTAGAAGGATTGAAGCTTCAACCAATCCATTTGAAGTAGATTTGAATGAGAAAACAGTAAAACCCTAGGGATTAGGCCTACTAGCCCTAATTGCCCTTGATTGTAGGAACCTACTATACGGAGGAGACAGGGGTCTGAAACCCTATGAATATTTTAAAGGACCAAAAATGGTATCTGGAAGTGAAGTTCATTTTCTAGGTTGTTTGGAAAATTTGGGCAAGAAAAGCAAAAAGGTGACTGGTAAGGGCTACAAGCAATTAGGTCTCCTTAAAGAAAAATCTTGAAATCGATAAGACAACAAGTTAAAGGTCCTCAAAGATGGATATAGATGGATGTAAAATGAATGGTTTCAGTGTCTCTAACACCCCTGCAAGCAGTTCAATGTTTTGTGAGATGATGGCACTTAGAATCTTCTAGGTGTTGGGAAGAAGTTTGCAAGTTCACATGGTGTTGGTCTTCTAGGGTGAAGCACAAGAGGAAAACTCTTGGAGAAGAGTTGGAGTAGGACTTGGTTAATCATCCAAGCCTAACAAGAACCTATTGGTATCAGGTTTCAGGAAGGAGACAATGAAAAGGTCTTCTAGTAGATTGTGCAAGCAAGCCTTGGAACACCTTATACATTAGAGGAACTCATAGATAGCTAATTTACACATGACTCTTGTTTGCCAGGTTTTCATCATGGTACTTTTCCAAGGAATCATAGGGATATTTTTCACCATTGAACAAATTTTTTCTCTTTAATATTTTTCATTTTAAATTTATTTTGGATTTATTTTTGGTTTTTTCCAATCTTTTTTGCATAAAATGTTTGAGATGAATGATTTTCATAGTATATTCTAACCCTTGACTAGATTTTTCATGATAAATTGATAATATATTTTTCTAAGATTAACTTCACATGGAGAATGCTATCATAATCTTCTCTATGCATGTTATTGTGAACTTTTTTATTTCTAAGTTGGCTTCTACATTAACCATGGTACTATTGTGACCCCTACAATAGAGGATTCTACCAAGGAGAATGAAATAGGAGTATTGTTAAATAAAGGATGGATGATGGTCATGTGGAATGCCATATTAATGGAGTATGAGTATAGATATATATTGGATAACACAATTTATTGTGAAAAAGGTTTGGATGGAAGGATGATGTTGAAAAGGTGTGATTAAATATTATGGGTGTAATGAGAATCAAGACCAACAATTTGACACACCATGGCACATTATGTGAATGAATTTTATTTCGACTCGATGATGGATTTTAGAACTTTGATTCTTTAATAACATGATTTTGTACATATATTTAGGATTTGGAGATCTGAATTATTCTTTTATTTCTTTTTGACTAGTGGAACCATGTGGCCTTTTAGAGTAATTTTGATTACTGACTTGATTTTGATTTGATATTACATGTTGATAATTCATGACATGGTGATCCCTTGGGGAGATAAAATTTTGGAATCTCATAGCTCCATAATTTTGGACTAATTCAAATGGTGTGTGGTTTCATTGATCTTGATTAATGGATTTAGGTGATGAAATGTCAAGTTCAGTAATAGGGATGGTAGTGTCAATAAAGGGGTTGATGGTAGAAAACTCTCTATATGAGTGATGAGAGGAACCAATTTTTCTACTGAAATAAGTTTCCTTAGAATCTATAAAGTGTCACTAGAAAATCCTTACTGTGTTTATTGGGAGACTTGTAACTAATGCACTAAAAGCTTTGATTTTCTTCAACCTGTATGGGTTCGCTAGGATTCCTCGCTCATTGTGACCTAATCCTTTGCTTTGAAATTTCATTCTTTGATATATTTTATTTGTGATAGAATAGATTCCATTTTGAAAATAATATGTGAACCCATCTTTAGGTACCTGATAATCATTATAAATTAAAAAAATTCCAAAATAGATAATGGTGGTTGGACTAAACTAAAAAGATTGCCGCACTTTCTCCTTGTCCATAATGTAGGTACCTCTATCAACCATAACTTTCTTATCCTTATGCCCAATATAATTATTACGCTTATCTATGTGTTCAAGAGGGTCAAGTGTCTCATCATGTGAAGGGGAGACTGTTGGATGGTAGATAGGATTAGTTTTTGGTTTCTTGTTCTTGGGATTTTATCATAGGATGGATGGAATTGAATTGGATGCCTATCTTGATTTGGTTGGGAGAAATTTTGGTCATGATTTAAAGAAAGGTCTTGACATAGCTCCAATTGATTTTTAGACAATATGGATACACTTTTCTTTGCTATGGTATCCCCTATATTGATTATCCCCAAGTTGATATATGTCCCTAATGTCACATTTGGGTGGGTGCATGAAGTTGGGTACCGATTTTCTGGCCACTTATGAATTTAAAAAAAAATGCGCTCGTGTTATAACGCGCACACATTATTTCGCGTTAAAAACAAAGAAAAAAGTGAAATTATTTTCCTTGGAATACCAACCCAAAGGCTTGGAGGGCATTCCCAACAAGGCTAGAGACGTGTTTTTGCAAATTCTACAATTTTTCATATAATCGGGTTCGTGCTCACCATCAAGATTGCATCTAGTTCAATATTGACAAAATAAAAAACATGGGTAATGTTAGGTTCTCTCTTAGCTATCCAACAATGTAATTTTTTCCACTTTTCGACAATGTTAAGCCTTTCATCCATAATTTCTTTTATTTGTATGTCTGTTTTTTGCCAAAAAATAGTGTTTAGTGTTTTTTCTGTTATAAATTAACTGTTCATCAAAATTTAAAATAAATTACATTTTTAGAAACTAGACTCCATTCTACAATTTTTTAAAAAAAGAAGAAAAAAAATCAATTATTTTCAAAAATTTGTAGGGGGAGCACAACAAAAATTCTGCTTTTCAGGAAGTGCTCACTTAGAAAATTAGTAAAAAATCAAATATTCATTAAAAAATTATCATAAAAATTGTGCACCAACTAGATGCTATTAGCTAACTTCTGACCATAGTGATTTTAAAAATACTACAAAAAAGTTCACCGTGCTCAGGTCATACAAGACTTGCTATGTTATGTTTTTCTGACAAAAAAAACACCAATTTCTGTACATCCCTCTTTTGAACCCCTTAATCTCAACCATTTTCAAAATAAATTAGTAGTTTAGAAAGCAGACTTGGAGCACTTCGATCCTTGTTTTTGTTCGATCTCAAAATTTTGAGTGTAACTATCCTCAATTTCATGTCCAAGGTCAACATTTCCCGATTTAAAAAAAAAAAGTGGCCACTTAAGCCCCCTTTTTGGGAACCATCTTGGTGCACTTACCCATTTAATAATATTCTTTGTCTTGTGGGATGTATTTGGACCTTATGATCTACTTATAAATTTTGGATCTTATAGGTTTTATGGACCTCATTAAATGTTTATGCTTAATCTCTTTTGGGGGTTGACACATGGAGATGGTAGTGTTAGGGGTATTGGATTTGTTTAGAAAGGTTTAAATTGATAATATTTTAGAATGATGACACTTTATTTTGGATAAGGATGGCACTAGAATGCTATTGAACATGTTTATTAGGATATGGACTAATACTATGTTTGTATGATAATACTAGGATGTGGGTTTTATTAAGATACTCTAAGATAATATTAATTCTACCATCGATGACCATAAACTTGTACTCGTTAGAGGATGATGACATTAGTTTGGGGGTGTTGCAAGATTCATCATTGTTATTTCTATGCAAATTATGATCCTTTTCTAGTAGCCATTGGACAAGATTCTTTATAGGTTGTTTGGTTAAGGAAATATGGTGTGATTGATATGATTCTTGATCAAATATTGACTAGCTTGTGAAGGTCTAGATGATGAAATTATATTGGAATATTAAGATTTGGTATGATTTTGGAGGATTTGGAATTTATATATGGATTGGTTTTGAGGGCCCTATCCTAGAATGGTGTTTCCTTTTTCATGGTTGATATTAGGATGATAAGTAGAAGATGGGTGGGAAGATGGATGTTCTACTACAAATTTGCTTAAAATAATATCATAGGAGGTTGGGGGAGTTCACCCTAGTCCACAAGGTTATTATCAAGTTCAAATAAATGATACTCTTCTTGAACAATGTTGTACCCAAAACCAAAATTTTTGCTTCACTAAGGCATTTTGCTTAATTGAGTCTTAATCTTGTTAAAGTGAGGTCAGAAGGTCATTTTTGGGGTTTTTAAATATGGAGTTGGTGTCAGTGTCGTGTAAGTCTATTACTGAAGAAGTTTAAGAAAAACAAAAATTTGAAGGAAAATCATCAAAATTCTCTCTGGAGAAGGGAGCACATTCTCAAATGGGCGCCCTATCTTTTAGGGGCTCAGATTTTGTTTCTAGGGTTTGTCACTTCCAGCAGAATTTTGTCTGGCATCATGTCAGCTTCGCGATGAGCTATCAAGTTTGTCAAATAGACCTATTTTGCTCGAGTTACGGAGGATACAACGCAAAACAAGAGGAAAATGAGAATTGGCTAACACTGGTAAAAAGCACAACTTTTGAAAAAGGCGCCCATCTTTTTGAGGTGTCAAATGAAGGTTTTTGGTTAAATGCCACCCAATGATGTTTATCTCACATTTGTTCGAGCTTCGCAATGCATCTATCAGTTGGTGAATCTGAGTTGCTAAAGTGCCTGAACAAGAGGTCAAACATAGGGTCAAATCTTAGTCAAAATATCAAGGAATGAGCAAAAGAGCACTTTTTCAGAAAGGCGCCTGAGATTTTCAAGTCTTTAATGCCTTCTTTTTGATGATCTCAGATATTCAATATGTCTGTGTTACATTTAGCTTTTCGTTGCCTGTCTTTGTCAGATCAGAAGATGTCTCAGCAGCTTGCAGTCGGAGTTTTTATGTTATTTTGATCATTTCCAGAAATGGCTAAGTTTGGAGGAAAAAGAGCAGCTTTTGAAAAAGGCGCCCTTGATTTTCACCCCTCAGATGATGTTTTCTTGGGAAATGTGCCTTTGCAACTGTCGTGCAGAATGAAGTCAGCTCTGTAGTGAACCTGTGATCCAGTCCTGAAAGTTGGTAAATCAAAAGTTATGAAGGATTTATTTTTCCCTTCGTTCAAGATGCAGATGTCAAAATTTGACTGTCTGAGAAAAAGCGCAACTTTTGAAAAAGGCGCTTGGATTTTTGAGCCTTCAGATGTCAGTTTTATGGTTTTCAGTCTCAAGATACCTTTTGATTAGTTTTTGCTTAGCTCTATAATGCACCTGTCAGCCAACTAATCGATGGAGTCAGTCAACCAGTGTCAGAGGATGAACAAAGGTCCTGAAGAGGTTTTAAGTCTAAATTTTCATGAAATTTGGCTAAGTCTGGAATTCGCCTTAAGAGGTCAAAGTTGGATTTTTGAAAGAGAGTTGAATGGATGCCTTAACTTGAGTTCTGACTGCAGTTAGACTAAACGTTTTTTGGGTTGTCATCTTCAGTTCATATATTGGCATGTTGAGTGGTCTTTCAGTTTGCATGTCGAGTTAACTAGTTTGCATGTCCAGTTAACAAATTCGCATGTTGAGTTAACTTGATTGCATGTTCACTTAACTGAAGATTATTCTTGAAAGTCAACTTGAGTTCACATGCATGGCGAATTTGGTTGCAATTGTGAAGTTTTTGTGAAGATGGTGCTTCATTGAATGTCAACTGGAGTTCTGAAAAGGGATGACATAATTGATGAAGCATGGTTTTGTGAAGTTGGCGCTTCACCTTTTGTCAACTTGAGTTCCAAAAGGGACGTTATTTTTAGAATTGAAGCATAAGTGTGAAGTTGGTGAATTCATTCTTTTCTTGAATGTCAGCTGAAGTCTTGAAAGGGTCGCTATATTTGGAATGTTTTAAGATTTAAAGCATGAAATTGACAAATTCATTTCAACAAAGATTGTCAACTTTAGTTCTCAAAAGGAACACTTTAGTTCTAAATTCTGAATTTAAAGCAAGTGTGAAGGATGGCGAATTCAATAAAGATTGTCAACTAAAGTCAAAATCGCATGAATTTGTTAACTGAAGATTGAAAAGGGAAACCCTAAAGCATGATGCTTTATTTAGCTTATTTTAGTTAACTAAAATTGGGGTCCAATCACAAGCTAAGCGCACTTTTAATGGATTTCATGCTTTATGTGAATTTCAATAATGAAAATCTATTTAACCAAGCATTGGCGTCCATTATTTCATCATCTTAAACCTTCGATGTCTTCATTCTTCTTGAGTGACCAACAAGCTAAAGGTGCTACAAGTGTAAGAATTCAGCATTCTTCATAGCAATGAGTTTAGATTGTTAAGAGGAAGAAGATTCCAGACTTTATTTTCACTTTGCATGCAGGGTTTCATCAAGTTCAACAACAAAGATTGGCGAATTTTTCAGAAGCTAACAAGCAAAACTTTCTATCTTCTGTCTTATTTCTTCTATTTCTTATCTTAGGTACTTTCTTTGCATGTCAAAGAAATTCAACATATTTTCAGAGTTTGATCATCTAGGTTCGCATACTTTAGTATTTGCAGCGAAACCCACATTTAGATTTTTTCGAGAAAATTGCCCTGTAGCCTTCATTTTGAAGCTCTGTGCTTTTTTTTGAGAATATCTTTACATGTGGGCCTGAAACACATTTTTTTGAGAATCCAGCTATCTGGGTTTGTTCAGTATTCCGTTCTGCACAAAACCCATGTTCCAGAAAAACATCAAATTTTTTTCCTGTCTTAGGCTATTTTTAGCCTTGTCTAGAGGTTTTTAGAAAGTTCTTCAAGTATATTTGAATTTACAGTCAAAAGTAATTATTTTCAAAATGCAGTTCAATCTCATTGATTATAAGGCCAAATTTTCTCTTACACATAATTTTGTCAAAACTTCAGATACAGACGTAAATCATGTTTATCCAGTGGTTAATCTGAGCAGTCTGGAGGGTGTTAGCAGCAATTCATTGAGAAATCTTGAGCGTTCCGGATTGTTGGCAACAACATCTATTCCTGTTACCACTTTCGATCTTGAGTTTCTTCTTGCTTACATCAAGCATTATGACTCATCTTCATGACAAATCATATCAGTTGACGGGAGGGTTATTTGCAGTCTCAAACCAAAGGACATAGAGAAATGTTTTGCTATTCCTCCGCGTTTAGATAACTTTACTGTGGTTATTGAAGCTTGTGAGAAGATATGGGATGGAGATCAGCAATGTTCACAGAGAAAAGTGGCTCAGAAATGGCTGAAAGTTCAAAAAACTAACATGCCGAAGAAGATTGGTCATGGTGAATTCAAGGACGAGGTTGTTGTTTTGATAACTTTGCTCAATCGAGTTACGGGTCAACAGGATGCTAGCACTTTCCGTTCATGGATGTTCTATCTTATTTCCAGGATTCTTGATGGCACATAATGTTTTGACTGGGCTATGTTGATTAGTGTTTGCTTACATCAGTAGATTACTAATTTTCTCAAGTTTCATGAGTTTCATATGATATCATACTTAGTCTACTTGGTTGCATTCCAAGGTAGCTACAGGCTTCTAAAAACTAATGGCACTCTCGGTGTTCAGCGTATTCACAAGTATTATCCTCAATTAGAATTCTCTACATCAGAACAAGACTTCCGAGCAGTGACTGATCATTTTTCTATGAAGAAAGTTTGAGATCTTGACAACGAGATGCACATTCATATTTCTGCCGAGGCGAAATCAGCAATGGAGACTTGGGCGGATTGGTTTATTCAATTCCCTACTTACACATACATCCGAGTTTATGGATATGTTGGAGAGCCCCTAATGTTGCCGAGGTATCCTTCAGACAAGATTATCTTCATGGAGTTTCTTAGGCATTTGCAACATGTTCATTTCTTTCTTCGTAGTTGTCATAAGACTATGGCTAATTTTCCATTTACATTGGGAATTTTCACATGCAATGTGGTGACAGATGCCAGGCTTATGTCTACTGAGATAGAAAGGTTCAAGTTAAAAACTCATATTGAGAGGCATTATTATTATCCTCTTGGTCATTATGCAGATAGGTTAGAGCGAGGGATTGCACATAAGCTAGCACTTGAAGATTTCTGGGCTAATTGCGAAGATGAATTCGAGGTTCATCGTCTTCACTATTGTAGACTTACTATCAGTCAGCTCTCTGATTACTTATCAGAAGATGTTGATGGTCTATCAGATGATGATGGAGAAGTTCTTCCCAATTTATATGTCAGAGATCAGATTGCTCGGTAGCCACTTCGTTCACCAGATTGGTACGCCAAGGAGAATACTTCTATTGAGGAGATTTCTAAATCAGTTATCAAAACCAACAAGTTGTTCTTGGAGAGTAAGCGTAAATGAAAGTCAGTTCCTGTAGCAGAGCTGCCAGAGGAGTTTTCTTCATTTCCTTCTACTTCTAGGTCAAGACCTTGAGTCAAGGCTATTGTGATACCTCATGAAGGAGTTAGACTTAGTGGAAACATAGGGAAGAGAGCTACTGGTAAGAGGAAGCAGAAACAAGTTGAGAATATTCCTGAGATTCTAGTAGAGACAGTTTTTTAGATTGAGCCTCATGTTTCACCTCCTAGTTCACTTCACATGCAACCTATTGACATAGATTCAGAAACTGAGATACCAATTCGAGTTGGGTCAGAGACCACTGAACCACCACAGGTGGATACATCTGGGACAGTGTCTCCTCGGATTGATGATATTATTCAGTCTTGTTGGTTCGAGAGGTCTTTGGGAAGACAGAGGCGAGAACCTTCGTACAACCTTGATTTATCAGAGTTTGGAGAGCCTTATCAGAGAAGGTCGAACAAGAAGATTAAGAAAGAGGTGCATATTGAGAAGACTCCAGAATTAGAGATTGTTATAGAGGTTGCTATTCCTCCAGAGGGTAAGAGCCTAGATGAAGTCGAAGTTGGTGACTTTACTTTTACTAAGGAAAATCTAGGCAAGACTACTCGAGAGACAGACGTGACTCTTCTTAAGATTGTTACCAATAATCTTGAAGAATGTATCACGAAGGATGGATAGGATAAGGCATTGCTTAAGGCTGAAATTGGTCAACTTCGTCAATATATTTCTGATCTTGTTCATGAAAATTTGAGCAGAGCACCTATTCTTCCTCAACATACACCTGCAGAACAACGAAAACTGGATCAGTTAGTCAGTCATGGAAAACTTTGGATAACTGGATTGAAAGTTTAGTTGCTACAGGTCAACGTCTTCTTGCAGATTTGTATTAGTTAAGGAGTGATGCACATAGACTCCGTCAGGGTATTCAGTTGCTTGAGGTTTCAGTTGTAGAGAGTTCAGCCAAGGATCGTGTTCTTGTATCTCAGTTGTCTGTTGCATACAATGCCTTGGAGATTGATGAAGATCAAGAGAAAGTTTTTACTTGGAGAGAGCAACACCCTCTCAAAATGGAAATATGTGAGAAGATCTCTACCAAGTTGTTTTCATTGAAAGATGATGTAGTTGGAGTACTTTCACTTGTCAGTGGTTTTGTTGTTCAGATTCTGTGCCATTATCTCCTTGAAGACGACACGTACATTGAATTAGATAAAGTGCAAGCTGAGTTCGAGAGATTGATTCGAGATAACCTTGAAGGAGAACCCATGGCGGCTAAGCTAGAAAATGTTTCAATTATTGCAGCCAGTTTTCAAAAGGTGACTCAAGATGTTAAAGATGGCATGCATATAGTAAAAGAGGGCGACAAAGAATTGAAGAGACATATTATTGCTTTAGACAGTATGAAAGTGCTAGATGATAGAGAAATTGATGAGTTCTTGGTCGAAGTGTTAGATCGAGATGACATGGAGTGATCTACTAGTTGGAACCTGTATTTAATTTCGAGGGTTGAGTCATGAGCAACAGTTAACTCGACTTTCAGTCTTGAGTTTACTTGCTGACTTAACACGTGCTTATCTCATTCTTGGAATTATCATCACAGGAGTTAGGGTTAGGGTTTCCAGTTAACTAAAGTTAGTGGCCAGTTAACTTTGCGTTAAATAAGGATGTGCATGCTTGCACATTTGCCATTTAGGTTAAATGTACCAGTTAACTGATGGTAGCTTTCCAGTTAACTGTATGGTTTAATTCATTAGGGTTTAGTAATAAATCTTGCATGCATTGCAAGACTGTAGTTGACTCAAGGTGATTTTAGGGTTCCCTACACCTTGATGTATATAAATAAGAGCTTTTGCTCATTTGTAATTAACTTTTGCACGAGAGAGAAATATATGCTATGCCTACCTTGCCCTCAATATTGCTCTTTTAGTATTTGTTCATGTGTCTTTACTATAATGATTAATTGTTATGCCACATAGGGTTTCATGCAATCGTAATGGTGAATTCTTTCCATAGTTAGATCAAATCTATTTTGTATTCAATAAGCTTGTTCAGATTCAGATGATAGTTGTGCCACCTTTCCTTCAAGTAGAGAATCTGCACTTGGTTATTGTGTGTTGTTGTGAAGAATAATCTTATTCGGATTGAGTTGATAGTCGTGCCACCTTTCCTTCAAGTTGAGAATCCGTACTAAGTTTATCATGTGGTGTTGTTACCAATAAACGTGTTTAGATTGAGTTGATAGATGTGCCACCTTGCCTTCAAGTTGAGAATCTACACTCGTTTATCATCTGATAGTCAAACCTTGCTCCGTTTCCTCATGCTCTGTTTTCTTGAGGAGACTGGATAGAATTTAAGTAATTAAGTTTAGTTGTAGTTAGTAATACTGTGAAACTAGAAAATACTCAGCTGCAATGTATATAGTTTTCGAGAAAGCCTTGTACCTCTATATTTGAAGCAAAAAGATAGGATTTAGTTTAGTTTATTTCCATTTGCAAGTACTTTTGTCAAGCACAATGAGGGAGCTTCCCCTCCTAATTTGAAGAGCACTCATTGTGTAGTGTGCATAGCTGTCCGTACCAACTCTTACTCTAGAGGTGCTAGTTTTTATGCCAACAGTTTTTTGGCGCCCATCGTGGGGCATGAGGCCTCAAAAACTTCATGTCATGATTATGAGTATCTGGCGTCGTACTGCTCCAGTATTACAACCAGCACTAAGTCCGCCTGTTATTCAGCCGAATTTAGTATTCATCGAAGTAGAACAGTCAGATATTATCAGTAGCTTGTGCACTTTTATTTTTGAAAATCATATATCTACCACTCAGTGGAGAAACGTGGCTACAACTCTAGATAAAGAAGAAGAAAAATAAGATCTTGTAGCAGGTAGACCAGTCTTTCCACCTCCTTCGTGGAATTAAGCATCCTGGTGTACTGAGTTTATATTAGAAGAAGGAGAGGTAATCCTCCCATTCAGCCAGATCCAGTTTTCCAAGAAGCTCCTGATTAGTTTACTGAATCATAAATTTTTGAAGAAGAGTCTCCCACTCCAATTACAGAGATGGGTGATCGTATTATTAACAACAACAATGGTGATGATCACAATGGTCGTAATGGAAGAAACACAAGATGTCCAGCCCCCTTGCCTTGGGGCGAAAATATTGGACCGTTAGCTTTACCAGGACATCATGAATTGCCCAAGGGTTCACGCAAGTTTTTCCCGAGATTTCATGGCGATGGTTCCAAACATCTAGATGAACATTTATTAGCATTCACAGTGGCTTGTTTTGTTTTGCATGTTGCACATGAAGACATCGTCGTTTGTCTTTTCATGGAGACTCTTGAAAACAATGCAGTAGATTGGTTCAATAATATTGAGGTAGGAATTATCACCAGTTGGTCCGACATGAGCGAGAAGTTCTTGGCAAGATTCAAGCCTGCCGAGGACAATCATAGATTATTTGCACAACTCTCAAATTCAAAGATGGAAAAGCATGAACCGATGCGAGAATTTGTGGCAAGGTTTAATCACCTTGTTACACGTCTTTCTCACACTTTGAATCTGTCTGATGAGATTTTGATGAGTTCTTTCATCAACGCGTTGCCGTCAGAAATTGCCTTTTTCCTGAAGATAAGCGAAGAAGATGATCTACAACACCTTCAGGAGGAAGCAATCAAGCTTGAAGATAACATGATTACAACCAGAAAAATGAAAGATGATTCGATCAGGCCACTTGTGCAAGCGTCAGCCGATCCATTGCTACAAAAGGTAGCAAATGAGGTGACAATACTGAAGAGACAGTCACCACCTCAAGGGCAACCGGCCTTTCCCTTACCATCTTTTCAACCACAACAAGCATGTCAGTCAAGAAGGAATAATTTTCAGCTGTACAATAATTTTAAGTCAAAGTTCCCGCAAGGGGAACCAAGACAAAATAATGAAGCTGAGAAGGCTACGGTCTTTTGCACATTCCATGATTCAACAGAGCATATTGGGACTACTTGTACAGAAAATCAAAGAATGAATCAGCTCATGGGATTTGCCGATTCTGCTCCTAGTTCAGACTTCATACCTTCCAGGTCAAATGTTGTCTCTACACAGACAGACGAGTTTGATGGCAACTCTACAATGGGATATTTTAATCGAGAACCTGTTAATGAAGAAGAAGAAGAATCCCATCATTTTTCTCTTGTAGTGAATCATGAGAATATCACCTCACCTATGTTCACACGTGCTCAGCATTTCAAAGCACAGAAGGAGGAAGAGGAAAAGCAGAATTTGAATACAAAAGTAAAGGAAGTAGCTTCTACTTCCAATCAGAAACCTTCACAAGAAAATATCTTGCCAACAACTTTAGATACGTCTTCAGCAAGCTTTCACATTGTCCCTTCCATGATGAAGACGAAGGTACAAATATCTCAGCTGGAGTATTTACAAGATCATCCAGAGCAGCTAGATAGAATCTTGAATGTTCTTAAAAAGAAGAATGTCATTTAGCTGACATTATTACAATCCTCAGTTCCTGCAGAAGAGAAGCCCAGGCCTTTCTATATATCATTATATATAGGAGGTTTTAAGCTGAGCAATTGCATAATTGATAGTGGAGCTTCAGACAACGTTATGCCCTTACAGATTATGAATGTGTTGGGACTTTCGCGCACCTCGACTCAGGAAAAGTGTTATTCACTTGAGTCCAAACCAGTGCCGTTAGTTGATCAACTCAAAGATGCACAAGTGAGGCTAGCGTCGTGTCCAGAGAAAAAGATCATGATGACTATCCTAGTAGCTGATATTCCTACCAGTTACGAGATGTTGCTTAGTAGAAGTTTTTGCAAGGATCTTGGAGGAGAAATACAGATGGATTGGTCATTCACGACAATCCCATTGAATAAAGGTACTTTTAAGCTGGAACCAAAAATCAAATCAAAATTTATAGTGGTGAAGTCCTAGGACCCACATGTTCAAGTGTTGTATCAAGATACAGGTCTAGGCACATATGCTATGGTGTCCGAAGTGACGGAAGATTGTCAGAATTTTGCACTTTCCACTGAATTATCAAATGAAGAATCTAAGATGTGGATGATGCAGTTTGATGGCAGTTGT
Organism: Sequoia sempervirens; assembly: GCA_007258455.2. NCBI lineage: Eukaryota > Viridiplantae > Streptophyta > Pinopsida > Cupressales > Cupressaceae > Sequoia > Sequoia sempervirens. Next base: position 108,966 of record VDFB02141250.1, read on the forward strand.
TCAACTTCAGGTTCCAGAGCAGGAGTAGTGATTATCTCTCCCGAAGGTCATTTATATCCTTTTGCATGTAGGTTGCAATTCGATTGCACTAATAATATTGTAGAATATGAGGCGCTTTTGTTAGGTCTCAAAAATGCAAAGGATATGGGGATCAAGCTACTTCAAGTTGAAGGGGATACAGAGCTGATCGTTAAGCAGGTCAGAGAGCAATTTCACGTAAGAAAGAATCATCTCCAGAACTACAAGCAGAGGGTATGGAATGCAATCAACTGGTTTGATGCATTTAATATCAAATATATTTCAAGAATGAATAATAGCAAAGCTGATGCACTTGCAGTTTCAGCCGCTCTTTTTATGCCTAACTCTGACTTTCATCAGAATTCATTTGCTATTGAGCTAATTTAGAGACCAACTGTTCTTGATAATTCAGACAACTAGCAAGTCTTCAGTGACGATGAAGATATCAAATAATTTCTCATCATGGGAGATAACTACAAAGAATTGTTCTTTGAAGGGAGTTCAACTTCTCACAAAGAGTCAATTACTGAAGAATCTGAGGTTATAGAGTCTGGAATCATACAATTGAAAGGAAATCAGATTCCTAAAGGTTTTGTATCCTTAGAGGATATTTTTGACGGGCATGATCATTACATTCAAGATCAGAAAAGGTCAGGGGTGAATACTTCATTAGAATATAATCAAGTTAACATAGGTACTAAAGACAAGCCATGGTTTGTGAATTTGGGCACATGTTGCACTCCTGAGGAAACTGAGAGGTTTATCACCTTGTTCAAGCAGTACAAGGATGTTTTTTCCTGGTCATACGAAGATTTAAAGGTCTTCACACCCATTGAATTGTCTCACACAATTCTGCTGAAGTCTGAAGTTAAGCCTTTTAGGCAAAAACAAAGACATTATAATCCACGAATTCAAGATACTATTTATGCAGAAATTCAGAAGATGGTGGACTCCAGGATAATTTTTACTATTCATCACTCCACTTGGGTGTCAAATATTGTTCCTGTGCGCAAGAAGAATGGAGAAATCAGAATTTGTGTTGATTTCAGGAACTTGAATCAATCATCCTTAAAGGACAACTATCCCTTACCTATCATGGATCATACATTACAGACAGTTACCGGATCAGAAATGCTATCACTTCTTGATAGTTTTTCTGGCTATAATCAGATTGCAGTGGTTGAGGAGGATTAGATCAAGACAACTTTCACCACACCGTGGGGAACGTTTGCTTATGAAAGGATGCCTTTCGACCTTATCAACGCTGGTGCTACTTTTCAAAGGGACATGGATTTAGCGTTTGGAGATCTTAGGAATAAGATCATAGTCGTCTATCTTGATGACTTAACCATTTTTTCAGATAAACAGAGTGATCACTTTTCACACCTTGTGAAAGTGTTTGAGAGATGTAGGTATCACAAAATATCTTTGAATCCAAAGAAGACAATATTTGCAGTGACGGAGGGCAAGTTACTTGGTCATATCATTTCCAAAGAAGGTACCAGAATAGATCCGAATCAGGTGGATTCAATAAGAAACCTATCTCTCCCTACAAGTAAAACACAGGTGCACTCCTTTTTCAGTAAAGTTAATTTAATCCAAAGATTTGTACTTGATTTCTCAGAGCTGACGAAGGAGATTTCAGCCATGATGAAGAAGACGTCTACTTTTGTGTGGATGAATGAAGGAAAACAGGCCTTTATCAAAATCAAAGAAGCTATTGCAAATGCGCCAGTGTTAGTTCGGCCTAACTTTCAGAAGGGTTTTATTCTTTACTATTATGCGTCAAAACATTCATTGTCTGCCATTTTGACACAGAAGCTCAGCGAGGAGGGAGAATCTCCTATTGCCTTTATGAGTGCTAATTTTAAAGATGTTGAGATTGTTATTCTCAGATTGAGAAGAATGCTTATGCTGTTGTTAGAGCTATCAAGAATTTCAGGTTTTATCTTTTGAATTCACATACAACGGTGTATGTCACCGATCCAACAGTCAAAAGTGTGCTTACTCAGCAGGAGATGGGCACAAAAAGAGGAAATTGGATCATGAGGGTTCAGGAATATGATCTAGAGATCAAACCAACTAAGCTTGTTCATGGGCAAGGTCTTTGCAGGTTGTTGGCAGAAGATGGAGATCATAAATTCAAGAGCAATGGTGGAATTGATTCAAAAAAGGAAGTTGAAGAGGACCTTCCTTTGGTCCTACTTGTTAATTCTGCGGAAGAATGGTATACACCTCTATGGTATTATTCAATGTATGGAGAATGTCCACGTCACATGGAAAAACAACATAAAAGAACACTGAAATTGAAAGCACATAATTTCGTGCTTGTTAACAACGTTCTGTACAAGCGTGGCCTTGATGGAACTTTCCTATTATGTGTCGGAAAGGATCAACAACGAAGGCTGTTAGAAGCTTTTCATAATCAGGCATGCGGAGGACACTTTTCATCAAGGGTCACTGCATTCAAGATTCTACGAGAATATTTTTACTAGCCAACTATGTTTCGTGACGCATATGATTGGGTGTACAAATGTCAGTTATGTCAGTAGTTTGCTAGTAAAGTGAAATTGGCATCTTTTCCACTCAGGCCAGTTGTCATTGATGCTCCATTTCAGCAGTGGGGTATTAATTTTGTAGGTCCTGTCAATCCAGTTTCTAGTAAGGGGCACGTGTTTGTCCTTACAACAACAGATTATTTTACAAAATGGGTTGAGGCAATTCCTACTAAACGAGCTACGTCCGAAGTGGTTTGCAGCTTTCTAAAGGAGAATATCATTTCTCGCTTCGGAGTTCCTCAGAAAATTGTGACTGTTAATGCAACATGTTTCTCATCAGAGGAGATTTTGAGTTTTTGTTTTGATCATGGCATCATGTTTTCACATTCGTTAGATTATTACCCTCAGGGTAATGGACAGGCTGAATCATCCAATAAGAACATTGTCACAATTATACGCAAGTTGGTTGAATCAAATCAGCAAACTTGGCATACTAAGTTATATGACGCTCTTTGGGCTGATCGTATAACTCCTAAAAGAGCTATTGGCACCTTGCCTTTTATACTTTTGTATGGTACAAAAGCTATTCTGCCCATTACATTGGATTTGTCTGCTTTACAACTGGCATCTGTAGTGGAAGATGAAGAATTTAATGATCCTATTTAGAAGAGGATATTGCTCCTAATGAAACTTCAAGAGGAAAGGACAGAGGTTGTTGATAAAATCATTCAGCATCAAGAAAGAGTGAAGAATTTTTTTGATAAGAGAGCTCATCACATAGACTTTCAAGTCAGAGATCTAGTCCTTTTGTGGGACAAAAGGCATGAGCCAAAAGGAATGCATGGAAAATTTGATTCCTTATGGTTAGGGCCCTTTCAAATCCATGAATTTACTGGAGAGAACACATACATTCTTTCACATCAGGATGGAAGGCTCTTCCCACTTATAGCGGGCAGTATCTTAAGCACTTCAACCCTCCGGGGGAGGAGTAATATTGTAAATATTTTGTAAGTTTTTTAGTTTTTTATGTTTTATCATTATGTTGTTTTGTTTTTCCCCGTTCGGTGATGTTTTGTCGTGTTATAGGTGATTTAAGTAGTCTTATTTTAGGTGATTTTTAGGTTAAGTTTTTAGGAAACTTTAATGTTTTAGGTGATTAGGGAAGTTTTGACTCCATATACCCAACTTATAAAGTCACTGGTCTATGAAACACTGAGATTCTAGGGATCTCCTATGCCGTAAGTATCCGACATGGTCATTAGACGGAGCCTAATGTTGTACCCAAAACCAAATTTTTTTCTTCACTAAGGTATTTTGATTAATTGAGTCTTAATCTTGTTAAAGTGAGGTCAGAAGGTCATTTTTGGGGTTTTTAAATATGGAGTTGGTGTCAGTGTCATGTCAGTCTGTTACTGAAGAAGTTTAAGAAAAGTGAAAATTTGAAGGAAAATCATCAAAATTTTCTTTCTCTGGAGAAGGGAGCACATTCTCAAATGGGCACCCTATCTTTTAGGGGCTCAAATCTTATTTTTAGGGTTTGTCACTTCCAACAGACTTTTGTTCAGCATCACGCCAGCTTCGCGATGAGCTATCAAGTTTGTCAAACGGACCTGTTTTGCTCGAGTTATGGAGGATACAACGCAAAACGAGAGGAAAATGAGAATTGGCTGACACTGGTAAAAAGCACAACTTTTGAAAAAGGCGCCCATCTTTTTGAGGTGTCAAATGAAGGTTTTTAGTTAAATGCCACCCAATGATGTTTATCTCACATTTGTTTGAGCTCCGCGACGCATCCGTCAGTGGGTGAATCTGAGTTGCTGAAGTGCCTGAACCAAAGGTCAAACATAGGGTCAAATCTTAGTCAAAATATCAAGGAATGAGCAAAAGAGCACTTTTTCATAAAGGCGCCTGAGCTTTTCAAGTCTTTAATGCCTTCTTTTTGATGATCTCAGATATTCAATATGTCTGTGTTACGTTCAACTTTTCGTTGCCTGTCTCTGTCAAATCAGAAGATGTCTCAGCAGCTTGTAGTCAAATTTTTTATGTTATTTTGATCATTTCCAGAAATGGCTAAGTCTGGAGGAAAAAGAGCAGCTTTTGAAAAAGGTGCCCTTGATTTTCACCCCTCAGATGATGTTTTCTTGGGAAATGTGCCTTTGCAGCTGTCGTGCAGAATGAAGTCAGCTTCGCAGTGAACCTGTGATCCAGTCCTGAAAGTTGGTAAATCAAAAGTTATGAAGGATTTATTTTTCCCTTCGTTCGAGATGCAGATGTCAAAATTTGACTAAGTCTGAGAAAAAGCGCAGCTTTTGAAAAAGGTGCTTAGATTTTTGAGCCTTCAGATGTCAGTTTTATGGTTTTCAGTCTCAAGATACCTTTTGATTAGTTTTTGCTCAGCTCTGCGATGCACCTGTCAGCTAACTAATTGGTGGAGTCAGTTAGCTAGTGTCAGAGGATGAAGAAAGGTCCTGAAGAGGTTTTAAGTCTAAATTTTCATGAAATTTGGCTAAGTTTGGAATTCGTCTTAAGAGGTCAAAGTTGGATTTTCGAAAGAGAGTTGAATGGATGCCTTAACTTGAGTTCTAACTTCAGTTAGACTAAACATTTTTTGGGTTGTCATCTTCAGTTCATATATTGGCATGTCGAGTTAACTAGTTTGCATGTCCAGTTAACAACTTCGCATGTTGAGTTAACTTGATTGCATGTTCACTTAACTGAAGATTATTCTTGAAAGTCAACTTGAGTTCACATGCATGGTGAATTTGGTTGCAATTGTGAAGTTTTTCTAAAGATGGTGCTTCATTGAATGTCAACTGGAGTTCTGAAAAGGGATGACATAATTGATGAAGCATGGTTTTGTGAAGTTGGTGCTTCACCTTTTGTCAACTTGAGTTCCAAAAGGGACATTATTTTTAGAATTGAAGCATAAGTGTGAAGTTGGTGAATTCATTCTTTTCTTGAATGTTAGCTGAAGTCTTGAAAGGGTCGATATATTTGGAATGTTTTAAGATTTAAAGCATGAAATTGACGAATTCATTTCAACAAAGATTGTCAACTTTAGTTCTCAAAAGGAATGCTTTTGTTCTAAATTGTGAATTTAAAGCAAGTGTGAAGGATGGAAAATTCAATAAAGATTGTCAACTAAAGTCAAAATTGCATGAATCTGTTAACTGAAGATTGAAAAGGGAAACCCTAAAGCATGATGCTTTATTTAGCTTATTTTAGTTAACTAAAATTGGGGTCCAATCACAAGCTAAGCGCACTTTTCATGGATTTCATGCTTTATGCGAATTTCAATGATGAAAATCTATTTAACCAAGCATTGACATCCATTATTTCATCATCTTAAAGCTTCGATGTCTTCATTATTCTTGAGAGACCAGTAAGCTAAAGGTGCTACAGGTGTCATAATTCAACATTCTTCATAGCAACGATTTTAGATTGTTCAGAGGAAGAAGATTCTAGACTTTATTTTCACTTTGCATGTAGGTTTCATCAAGTTCTACAATAGAGATTGGCGAATTTTTCAGAAGCAGACAAGCAAAACTTTCTATCTTCTGTCTTATTTCTTCTATTTCTCATCTTAGGTACTTTCTTTGCATGTCAAAGAAATTCAACATATTTTCAGAGTTTGATCATCTGGGTTCGCATACTTTAGTATTTGCAGCAAAACCCACGTCTTAGATTTTTTCGAGAAAATCGCACCGTAGCCTTCATTCTGAAGCTCTGTGCTTTTTTCTGAGAATCTTGTTACATGTGGGCCTGAAACACATTTTTTCAAGAATCTAGCTATCAGGGTTTGTTTAGAATTCTTTTCTGCACAAAACCCATGTTCCAGAAAAACTTTGAAATTTTTTCCTGTCTTAGGCTATTTTTAGCCTTGTCTAGAGGTTTTCAGAAAGTTCTTCAAGTATATTTGACTTTATAGTCAAAAGTCATCATTTTCAAAATGTAGTTCAATCTCATTGATTATAAGGCCAAATCAGCTCTTACACATAATTTTGTCAAAACTTCAGACAAAGACCTAAATCATGTTTATCCAGTGGTTAATTTGAGTAGTCTGGAGGGTGTTAGCAGCAATTCGTTGAGAAATCTTAAGCGTTTTGGATTTTTGGCAGCAGCATCTATTCCTGTTACCACTTTCGATCTTGAGTTTGTTCTTGCTTGCATCAAGCATTATGACTCGTCTTCACGAAAAATCAGATCAGTTGACGGGAGGGTTATTTGCAGTCTCAAACCAAAGGACATAGAGAAATGTTTTGCTATTCCTCCGTGTTCAGATAACTTTACTGTGGTTATTGAAGCTTGTGAGAAGATATGGGATGGAGATCAACAACGTTCATAGAGAAAAGTGGCTCAGAAATGGCTAAAAGTTCAAAAAACTAACATGCCTAAGAAGATTGGTCATGGTGAATTCAAGGATGAGGTTGTTGTTTTGATAACTTTGCTCAATCGAGTTACGGGTCAACAAGATGCTAGCACTTTCTGTTCGTGGATGTTCTATCTTATTTCCATGATTCTTGATGGCACAAAATGTTTTGATTGGGCTATGTTGATTAGTGATTGCTTACATCAGAAGATTACTAATTTTCTCAAGTTTCATGAGTTTCATATGATATCATACTTAGTCTACTTGGTTGCATTCCAAGGTAGCTACAGGCTTCTAAAAACTAATGGAACTCTCAGTGTTCAGCGTATTCATGAGTATTATCCTCAGTTAGAATTCTCTACATCAGAACAAGACTTTCGAGCAGTGACTGATCATTTTTCTATGAAGACAGTTCAAGATCTTGACAACGAGATGCACATTCATATTTCTGCCGAGGCGAAATCAGCAATGGAGACTTGGCAGATTGGTTTATTCAATTCCCTACTTTCACATACATCCAAGTTCATGGATATGTTGGAGAGCCCCTAATGTTGCCGAGGTATCCTTCAAACAAGATTATCTTCAAGGAGTTTCTCAGGTAGTTGCAACATGTTCATTTCTTTCTTCATAGTCGTCATAAGACTACAACTAATTTTCCATTTGCATTGGGAATTTTCACATGCAATGCGGCGACAAATGCCAGGCTTATGTCTACCGAGATAGAAAGGTTCAAGTTCAAAACTCATACTGAGATGCGTTCTTATGATCCTCTTGGTCATTATGCAAACAGGTTAGAGCGAGGGATTGCACATAAGCTAGCACTTGAAGATTTCTGGGCTAATTGTGAAGATGAATTCGACGTTCGTCGTCATCACTATTGTAGACTTACTATCGGTCAGCTCTCTGATTACTTATCAGAAGATGTTGATGGTCTATCAGATGATGATGGAGAAGTTCTTCTCAATTCATATTTCAGAGATCAGATTGCTCGGTAGCCACTTTGTTCACCAGATTGGTACGCCAAGGAGAATACTTCTATTGAGGAGATTTCTAAATCAGTTATCAAAACCAGCAAGTTGTTCTTGGAGAGTATGCAGAAACGAAAGTCGGTTCCTATAGCAGAGCCTCCAGAGGAGTTTACTTCATTGCCTTCTACTTCTAGGTCAAGACCTCGAGTCAAGGCTATTGTGATACCTCCTGAAGGAGTTAGACTTAGTGGAAACATAGGGAAGAGAGCTACTGGTAAGAGGAAGCATAAACAAGTTGAGAATGTTCCTAAGATTCTAGTAGAGACAGTTATTCAGGTTGAGCCTCATGTTTCACCTCCTAGTTCACCTCACGTGCAACCTATTGACATAGATTCAGAGCCTGAGATACCAATTCGAGTTGGGTCAGAGACCACTGAATGGCCACAAGTGGATACATCTGGGATAGTCTCTCCTCAGATTGATGATATTGTTCAGTCTTGTTGGCTCAAGAGGTCTTTGGGAAGATAGAGGCAAGAACCTTCGTATAACCTTGATTTATCGGAGTTCGGAGAGCCTTATCAGAGAAGGTCGAACAAGAAGATTAAGAAAGAGGTGCATATTAAGAAGACTCCAGAATTAGAGATTGTTATAGAGGTTGCTATTCCTCCAGAGGGTAAGAGTCTAGATGAAGTCGAAGTTGGTGACTTTACTTTTACTAAGGAAAATCTAGGCAAGACTACTTGAGAGACAAACGTGACTCTTAAGATTGTTACCAATAATCTTGAAGAATGTATCACAAAGGATGGAGAGGATAAGGCATTGCTTAAGGCTGAAATTGGTCAACTTCGTCAATATATTTCTGATCTTGTTCATGGAAATTCGAGAAAAGCACCTATTCTTCCTCAGGATACACCTGCAGTACAATGAAAACTGGATCAGTTAGTCAGTCATGGCAAGCATTTGGATAACTAGATTGAAAGTTTAGTTTCTACAGGTCAACGTCTTCTTGCAGATTTGTATCAGTTAAGGAGTGATGCACATAGACTCCGTCAGGGTATTTAGTTGCTTGAGGTTTCAGTTGTAGAGAGTTCAGCCAAGGATCGTGTTCTTGTATCTCAGTTGTCTGTTGCATACAATGCCTTGGAGATTGATGAAGATCAAGAGAAAGTTTTTACTTGGAGAGAGCAACACCCTCTCAAAATGGAAATATGTGAGAAGATTTCTACCAAGTTGTTTTCACTGAAAGATGATGTAGTTGGAGTACTTGCACTTGTCAGTGGTTTTATTGTTAAGATTCCGTGCCATTACCTCCTTGAAGACGACACGTACATTGAATTAGATAAAGTGCAAGTTGAGTTCAAGAGATTGATTCAAGATAACCTTGAAGGAGAACCTATGGCAGCTAAGCTAGAAAATGTTTCAATTATTGCAGCCAGTTTTTGAAAGGCGGCTCAAGATGTTAAAGATCGCATGCATACAGTAAAAGAGGGCGAAAAAGAATTGAAGAGACAAATTATTGCTTTAGACAGTGTCAAAGTGCCAGATGATAGAGAAATTGATGAGTTCTTGGTCGAAGTGTTAGACCGAGATGACATGGAGTGATCTACCAGTTGGAACCTGTAGTTAATTTTGAGGGTTGAGTCATGAGCAACAGTTAACTTGACTTTCAGTCTTGAGTTTACTTGCTGACTTAACACGTGCTTATCTCATTCTTGGAATTATCATCACAGGAGTTAGGGTTAGGGTTTCCAGTTAACTAAAGGTAGTGGCTAGTTAACTTTGCTTTAAATAAGGACGTGCATGCTTGCACATTGTCCATTTAGGTTAAATGCACTGGTTAACTGATGGTAGCTTTCTAGTTAATTGTATGGTTTACTTCATTAGGGTTTAGTAATAAATCTTGCATGCATTGCAAGACAGTAGTTGACTCAAGGTGATTTTAGGGTTCCCTACACCTTGATGTCTATAAATAAGAGCTTTTGCTCATTTGTAATTAACTTTTTCACGAGAGAGAAATATATGCTATGCCTACCTTGCCCTCAATATTGCTCTTTTGGTATATGTTTATGCGTCTTTACTATTATGATTAATTGTTATGCCACATAGGGTTTCATGCAATCGTAATGATGAATTCTTTCCATAGTTAGATCAAATCTATTTTGTATTCAATAAGCTTGTTCAGATTGAGATGATAGTTGTGCCACCTTTCCTTCAAGTAGAGAATCTGTGCTTGGTTATCATGTGTATTTGTGAACAATAAACTTATTCCGATTGAGTTGATAGTTGTGCCACCTTGCCTTCAAGTTGAGAATCTGTACTAAGTTTATCATGTGGTGTTGTTACTAATAAACATGTTTAGATTGAGCTGATAGATGTGCCACCTTGCCTTCAAGTTGAGAATCTACACTCGTTTATCGTCTGGTAGTCAAACCTTGCTCCGTTTCCTCATGCTCTATTTTCTTGAGGAGACTGGATAGAATATAAGTAATTAAGTTTAGTTGTAGTTAGTAATACTATGAAACCAGAAAATACTCAACTGCAATGTATATAGTTTTCGAGAAAGCCTTGTACCTCTACAGCTGAAGCAAAAAGATAGGATTTAGTTTAGTTTATTTCCATTTGCAAGTACTTTTTTCAAGCACAACGAGGGAGCTTCCCCTCCTAATTTGAAGAGCACTCATTGCGTAGTGTGCATAGCTGTCCATACCAACTCTTACCCCAGAGGTGCTAGTTGTTACGCCAACAATCAATAAAATAATAATAATAATATTCATCATCATTGTGATTGGCTTGATTTAAGAAAATAATTTAATCTAAGAAGCTCATGGTGCTTGGTTTACCCTTGATTACAATATTTGGGTTTGTTGGGGTAAGGCATGGATTCATGATTTGGTTTTAAAATTTCTTTTCGATTTTTTAGGTTTTCTATTTTGTTATATTTATATATTTATATTGAATCAAAGTAGATTACAAAGAATAAGAGCTACCTATAGGTAGCCAGAAGAAAAAAAACATTAACTAATCATAAGAAAAAAATCAACCAAAGAGGTTGAATGGAGCAATCATTTCATAAATTGCCAAAACATTAACTATTGTCACGGGGCTTTACTCTGACATCCTTCTTTAGGTGGTTTTCACAGCAACAAGAATTCCAAGAACATGGTTCAGATTTTGTTTTCTATTTTTTAGATTTTTCAACATTTCTATTTTTTTAGATTTTTGGATTTTTTCATTTAAATTAAAACATGCAAAGAAAATAATTGAAAAGAAAAATCCTATGGCTTATTTTGGATAACCGTACCCTTTCTAGTTTAAGGCATAGAATGTTTTTTAAACATTGACATGGATGTAATACACATGGAAAAAGCCTAATAAATTAGGTTTTCCAATCCTTGTAGGCCTAGTGCACCAAAAGAAAGGACAACCAAAAGGTTTCAAACTAGGCTTTGCAAGTTCAACCAGGGGCTATCCTCATTATACTAGAAAAATACATGAGGCCTAACTCCATGAAAATGAAAAGAAAATATTTCAAACATCCTAGAGGGGAGGGTAACCCAATTCTTCACCTTCACTTCACCAAGGTGTAAAGTTATTAGGGGCTTAGCCCAAAATGATAGATTTTCACTTCCAAGAGGTGTGTCTTTTGATTCACTCCCCACTATTTATACTCCACTGAATCACAAGAGTTGGGGTCATCCACTAGGGTGATTGAATCCCCAAGCACCTCCCCTAAAAAATAAAACAAGATATCACTTATTTTGATCCTCAAGATCACTCTAAAGTGTGAGAGGAGAGCATAAGCAAGTGAATCTTGGGATAAAAGATAATTGTTTATTTTAGAATTCAAATAGAAATGTGATTGATTAATTTTAAACCCAATTTCAAAATATGATAATATATGCCAAACATAATATTCTAAATAAAAATAGATAGCACCATTGGATTCTTTGCATGATGTTTTGATAATTTTTTTTTAAAATTGATAAAAAAGGAATTATGTGTAAAAGACTTTGAAGTTTGAAAATAAAGTGAAAATTTAAATGACTGTACCTGATTTTTGAAGCAAAATTTGGGGAAATGGGCTGATTCAATGTGTAGGGCTCCAAACTACCTTTCCAACGACTATAAAAGTGGAAAAGTGTGACACTCCACATAAAAGTTGTGTGAGTTTAAAAATCAACTAGTTTATGCTAGGACCTTTATTTTTTTTTATTATTTTTTTAGATTTATTTATTTATTTATAATAGTTTTAAATTTTTAAATATATTGTTTTAAATTTAAATTTTTTATTTTTATTACTATTTTTTTAATTTTTTTTTATATTTTATTTTTATTTTTAAAAAAATTATATAAATGCCAATGGGAAATTTAATGTCCTGATAGGGGAGACATGCCTTGACCTACCACATGTGTACGAGGTACCCTGTACCTCAATTGATTTAAGAAAGTATTTAATTTGCATTACAAGAATGTATGCATTTGGATACAAAGGTATAGTGAAATTGTAAGCAAGTCTCTTTGAATGACAATGTATCTATAGTGAGCAAAAGGTATATTTGTAACTTGAAGAACAATTAGTATGAACAAGAATGTTGAAGTTGAAATATACAAAAATATATTAGTTACCTCAGCTGCCATGAGCTTTAAACCCCTTCCATTTTTTAATTTTTTTATTTAATTTTTCACTTTTAAATTTTAAATTTTTTATTTATTTTATGATTTTCAATTATTATTTTTTTAAACAAAATTATTTAAAAAATAAAAATATTTCTTTTCTTACCTAGTAGTATGTCTATGCAAAGGCCATATGACTTCTCAAGGGAATTTTTTTGCCTCCCATGCAAATTTGTTTGAAATGGATATATTATATATTGATTTTGGGGGTTTTGGATGTTCTTAATCCAACAGTATAGTCCATTTTGTGACAAAGTGCTCTAAAATGTGACTTCCTTGCAAAACTTAAACACAAATCCTTTGCATAAAACTTGTTAAGAAAATATGTAAAAACCTACAAAAACTAAGGTTATAGGATTTAGTCCCATCAAACATGGCAAAATGTATACCTAGATCTCTAGAATCAAAATAGGAAATAAAAATAAAGCTAAGATCCTATTCTAAATTAAAGCAAATGCCTCAAATAGATAAAATAAGGAATGCAAAAGAAAAAAATACAAAAGGTAATACCAAATGCAAACTTTAGAAATGTTGGATGTGCTCTTAGATGAAATATAGGTTTCCCCAATAAACATGCACTAGAAAAATGATCATTTGAAAAAACTTGAAATGATGGATATAGGAGTTGATTTAAAGAGTCAAAGAGGGGAATGCAAGTGGTGGAGATTCAATCTCAATGGATGGTTAAGACTAAATGAGAGACAATGGGGAATCTTCATTGGCTAAGAATAGTCATTGGGGTTACAAATGAGTGAGGATAAACATCTCTTGTTATTTATTTATTTTGGATAAATAGGTGTGCATAGGATCATAATAGATATGGCATAATGAGAGGGGTTACAAAGGAATCTTGAGGGTATATTTTGTATTTTGTTTTTTATTTTTTATTAGAAATAGATTATGGGTATTATTATTTAGAATGGATAAATGGGAAATAAAATAGATTTTTAATTATTTAATGGGAAATAGAATATTTGGAGATAATTATTTTATTAATGATGGGTAATGAAAGGGGATTTTGAAACGAGAATAGGAAATGGGAATAGGTTATGAATAGGACATGGTACTAGGTGGTGTTAGGTGATGGTTAGAAATAAGTTCCTACAATCACAACATCAAAAAATGATGCAGGAGCATCCAATGGTGTAAGGGAAATCTTGCATCACCCAAAAATATTGTATTTTCATTATGTTTATAGTTTTTTGTAGTTATTTTGGAGCCCATGATGACACATGCAATCTTTGGGATAGTCAAAAGTTTGAAATAGTGAAAAAAATCACCTACTATTTTTAGTAAGTCAGTCTATTCGGGTTCCTATGGACACCAAAAACTAAACCCAAGGAGAAAAATTGCAATTAAAACTATTGGTGAAAGAATCATCTCAAAATCATGTGCCATTTGGAAGATATTAAATTTTTCATCCCAAGGAATTTCTCCAATGAAGTTTCAAACTCAAAATTGAGGACCTTAGAAGCCCCAAAATAGGTTGAAAAGTGTTGATCTTATAGATTTGGGGAAAGCATGTTGTAAATCTGTTCACAAGATTTTTGATGATATATTACAATTGAATATTTAACAATCAGATCAAAAGTTATGACCCCAACTATATAAAAAATAAAATAAAAATCTTTTAGAGAAGGAAAACGGATGGTGGAATTTTTGACACCAAAATAGGGTTACACCTTCCAGAATATTCTAAAATAGATACATTTATAGGATAAAGATGGAGAACATGAGTTACAAAAGGGGGGATCCTGTAGTGCAGATCGTGGTTTTTGGCTTGTAGATTTCTGTAATGAGAAGACCCATCTAGCTGTAATATGTTATTTTTTGAGTATTGCAATTTCACTTCATCAAGATAATAGAAAGCAAGTGTTTCTATTTTATTTCTCTTGTTTAGTTGTGTGTGTGACTTTGTAAGGGCAGCACCCTTCATCAAAAAATTTAAATTACAAAAAAATAATTAAAAAATTAATGAGAAAAATGGTCCTATGGAAAAGCTCATTCATATGGGGCCTTGGTCAAGTACGATGATGAAAACCCATTTATGGAATCATGCAAAAATATCCACTTATGTGTACCCTACATGTGGGGAAAGCTTTGTCCACCCACTCATCATATTCATGCTTTTCCATTAATAGGTACTCATCCATATTATACTAGTGTATCATCACATTGATCTCCATCCTCATTGCTAACCTTATCCATCCACTTCCTCTATCTATTCCCTTGAATTAATGAAAACATACACCATTCAACATCTTCCATAATTATGAATGTATCATTATCTTCATGGGACTTCAAGATAATATCTCCCTCAAGGATCATAAAAAAGGCTTTGAAATAGACTTCAATGCATTATCATATCCCAAGAAAACTCTCCAAATGCCTAAAATTTCTACATCCAAATGGTCATAATATGAAGCATTTCAAATTCCAAAATCCCTGACACACCAACGAACCAATGGGTAATGAGGCATTATACATGGATCAAAAAGACCTATATACCCAATCACACCATTCCAAATTTAAAAACACCAAATCCCAACAATAAAAAATCCCAAAATCCAATGTTCATATAGGTTCCAAAATATATACTTCAAATACTGAGTACCTTATAGAAAAATTACATCAATCTAATGCCACAAGCTAGTGGCCCACAATCCCCAAAGCTCAAAATTTTTGGCAATCCACTTAGACCCCCAAATCTAACAATCCTAAATTCAAGCAATCCAAGTATTTAAGAAATTTTTAAATAAACTAGATAATAAAACACACTTGGGTTCCAAAATAAATGGAAATATAAATACTCACTCCAAAAGATAAAATTCCCCAATCTACAATAATAAAAATTTATGATAATTAAAGTCAACAAAACCTAAAATTTTAAAACCCAAAAGCCACCAATCACATCTAGCAAAAGAACCCATCTCTAAACTTACCATGGTGTGTGAACACATTGGTTTACTTTCCATTAATACATTTACATATTCCTTCATATTTCCATCCTTATGTCCATCCCTCTTACCTTCCCAATCCATTATCCCACATGTCTATATCACTACATCACTTTCATAGCTTTTTTTGCATGAACATGCATCCTTCATCCAACCTACCTACCACTCCATTTTCCTTCATGATAACTTGAGAGAAGTGTGAACCCCTAATTCGAAGTGCCTACAAAAACACAACAATAAACAATGTTAGAGAGTTATTTTGTAAGCATGAACAAGGATTCCCCACGAAATCCATTCACAAAGCTAAAAATAGGAAATAGAACAAAGAAAACAATGAAGAACATAATGGAAATATGAAATCCTAATTTAGCATGCAAACACTTGATCCCATGGGGGAGTTGGTGCAAATAGGTGTGTGGAGATTTTCCCATTTCCCAACTCCTTGAATGAAAATGTTGATTGAAGATGATTGATCCACTTGATAAGTCCCTCAATGAGCTCCAAAATCTACAATAAACTAGTTAAGAAGATGGATGAAATTTGAGAGATATTTGTGCATAACAACTTTGCATAATTGTGGATGATAAAATGCATGGTGAAGCATTCTATTTATAGAATGTTGAAATGGAAACAAAGCCAAAATAGAGCAATGTGGGACAAAGATTTGGCCAATGGCAAAATGCCACTTGTCCAAATGTGATTAGATGAGGAATGAGCAAATTTTGACAAATGTGCCAATAAATGAATTTTTGAATTTGAATTTTGAGAAAAGACATGTACGAGGGGGAAAGAAAATTGCATTAAATGCCCCTTGGCTCAAGGCAAGGACATGTAAGAAGAAGTAAATGCCTTGTTGGAAGGACTTGTAAGAGAGAGTAAATGACATGTTGGAAGGACATGCCATTCAAAATTTGAATTTGAAATAGAAGAATATTCCTCCAAAAGATGCTTTGTTGAGGGAAAATGAAGATTTAATAAATCAATAAATTGATTTATTTGTGCAAGTGGGAAAAGCTAGAGGATTTTGAAGATTAGATTAGATTTAATCAAGATTTGATCAATTTAATAAAGATTAGGAAGTTTGACTTGTTTTGACTTAGATTTTTAGATTAATTTAAATCGAACAAGAGAGGAAATGATTTAATGAGTTTAATTAAATAAACATGTTTTGATTATTTAATTAAAGAGATTGAAGTAAGATTAAATTAAATAAGATTTTAATTTATTCAATTTAATAGATAGACTTTAGAGATTTAATTAATTAAATAAAATTAATTATTTAATTAAAAGAGACGGAGAATGATTTAAGAGACTTAATTAAACACATGATTTTTTTAATTAAGAGAAGAAAACAAATGAATTTAATCAAATAAAGATATTCAATTAAATGGCTAGGTCGGGGAATGATTTAGGATGAAATGATGTCGGTAGTCAGACTTAGATGCGCAATGTCAACTTGTACATTTTGCGTGTCTACAAGAAGCTAGTTTAATAATATTCAAAACTCATAGTGACATCTATCAAGTGTGATGTTATCAATATAGTCCACCTAAAATAGCTATGGAAATAATATAGTATCATCAAAATACATTCTTGAATCATAACATCACAAAATTCAAAATATAGAAATAAATAAATAAATAATGGTAAAGAGGAAAAATATGCAAAGATAAAAACAATCCCTATGGAACCTTGGGAAAGTACCATGATGAAAAAATAGTTACAAGCATCATGCATAAGTCATATGCTTATGTGTACCCTAAGGGGGAAAAATTCTTCCACACAATCATCCCATTCATCCTTTGCAATCATTAGCTATTCGTTCATATCATATTGTTGTATCATCACATCCATCTCCATCCCCATACATTTGTACCTATCCTAATTTCCCACGTTTGACCTTGATAATAAGCAATAAGATATTGAAAAATGTTTTGTTAATCCTTCAATGTGTCTAAGCATAACATCATACATGAGAAACACACCTAGATTAGGAGGACATCATTTCTATATGACATAGCCCATATAAATTTCATCCTACATCTCCTCTCCCTTTCCATCTCCAATCCCATTCTTCCATCCATTATCAAAATCAATAATCCCATCCTTCTATATATCTAATACCTTCATCGTTAGTGCTAGAACAATTTTTCTACTTGGTGATTTAAACATTGGCCAATCCTACATGTCCCATATAGTACATCCAAGCCATACACAAGATCCATAATCCTACATTCTAGATCAAACCTTGAATATTTGTATCTCATATGTAGTATCCAATCTATGTGGCTAATTGACTCCAAATTGTATCTATTGACACCAAAAATTGACGAGGTAACAGTGCCTTATGGGAAACTCAGTTCAAGGGGGACCCTTTTGTGCCAAACTGAGTGACCTCCAGATTTTAAAGAAGACAACTTTTTCTATAATGTTGTTTTTTAGGAAAGGGAAAAAGAAACAGATATAATGAAGCAAAATCTAATCTAAGGAAATGTGCCAATTTTGTTGATGGGCATGATAAATCATAGATTTAGGGGCTTGAATGGTGTTGTCATGTTCCAAAATGTCAGAGACTTAAAACTATAGCATGAACAGTTCATTTATTGACATAAAATAGTATTGCATACATCCTTACTACTAAGAAGAGTCATTTAAACATGATTTAGATAAGCAAGCTTGTATTCAATATATAGAAGTCTTGTCAAATGAAATGCTTAAGACAATAAAAAGCATAGTTTACAGTTTAATCAAAACATGAAAAACAGAAAAGCCGAACAGTGGGCATAGTCTGAAAGTTTCTTGCGAATAAACATGCAAAAGAGGCCTGGTGTCTCTTACTAAAACCAGTATCCTTTTCTAAAATTTTTTGGACCTTTCTCTCATTGCTAAGAGAGTATATATAGCCAGGGAGACAATTCCCACCACTTTGGAGAACTGTAACAGAAAAGATTTCTCAATCCCCTGCAATGATGCTAGAATCAAAAGATTCCCCAAGTCGTTACAACGATAATGAGTTAGAACACAACATCTGGTCATTCAGTTGCAGGCACACCCTTCGCAATGATGGCAGTGGTCCTAGCTAGGCTTGAGGCGACAAGTGTCATCCACTGCTTCAAACGACCCAGATGAGCGTCACCCAATCGCATAATCTCCCTCAGCCAGCCTATTGCTCGCTTCAAGGATCAGTTGTAAGGCACGTGGCAGCCTGTCGCTGCCCGAATGAAAACTTCTCCCATTGCTGCTAAGAGATTGTGAAGAAGCAACATGTGACCAATGGGCTGAGGTTCTTGTTGCAATGGAGAGAAAGCTGAATCAACCGGGTGTGAAAGATGCGTGGCAGCGTTTCGCAGCCCGCGGTTGCTCACCTCCCTATCGTATTGAAAAAGTTTCGAATGGTTGCCACCTAGCAGGAGGTGGGGCCCACCAAAAATAAAAGAAGGCCTGCGGAAGTATTTTGCAGCCCGCGGTAGCTTATTTCATTTCTACATGAAAAACTTGTGATACGCCGCCACGTAGCAAGAGGTGGGTCCCTCTGACAATCTTTTTAGAAGTGACGGCCTCCGCGACCTGAAGAGAACACAAGGCAAAAAGAAATAAAAACCCCCGCAAGCGAGACATGTGGATGCCCAACACAGTTCCTCAGGACCCAAAAGAGAAGCCGCTACTCAAAGTTGCGAAGAAGAGATGCGCAAAAGGGAGAGATCAAAATTTAATGGAAAGCTGACTAAACTCGGCGATGCATAGGCCGACGCACACACATTTACAAAAGAATCCCGAAGGGAGCTGTTAGAATATTTAGTTTAATAGATTTTGTCGACTATCAGGGGCATTTCAGACAAGGAACAGAGAACCCAAAAACTCTCTGGTTCTGTAGACCAAAGCTTTATCCATTGGGCGAATGGAGTCAGAGTTTGGAAAGAGCAGCTTGCAAGGGCGACCATTCACTTTCAGATGGCTTTGCCATGCTGCACAAATTTTTTTGTGCCCTACGGAGATTAATAGCTTCCTTGTGAGGCAACACCTTAGGTTGGCCGGTGCCTGCTTGGATATGGAAAAATAGTTGGGAGAGTGGATGAATGATCGTCTTAATGTCGGCTGCCATTGGGGAACTGCCGAACTCCCTGAATGCCTCCGGGTCATTTTCCTTCTGCTCAATAACCTCCACGATCTGTGTGGTTTTCGTAATGGAACCATCCTCGAGGAAAGGGGACGACAACCCCAACTTTCCTAGCTCAGAGAAACTTTCCCGAATTCCATCCAGTGCCTTACCTAGAAAAGTCGCTGCTGCCTTAGTGCACTGGAAGGCAGAGTGATAATGAATGAATTTATTTGATGTTTGAGTAGCAATGTCCTAATCTTTGATATCCGCCTCAGCCAGGATTTCATCTGAGACTGAGTATAGCTTGCTGAACAAGTCCCTTGCCTCAGGAACCTTCTCCAGGATGAAACGTGGGAACTACTCCATTGTGCCGTTGGCCTCTTGATTTAGCCTTGATGCTTTGGTGATAAATCGGAGGGTAGGTTGGAGTGTTAGGCAAAAGGTCTTGACTTTCTCCCAGTGAGAAATATACAATTGCCTAACCAGCGGAATGACATCAAGTTGGGTAGGGGTAGGCGACAAAGAGGCTTTAAGCGAAGAAATCTCTGCATCCCTCGAAATGAGGGCCTCAGCTAATTCTGCCTTCTTTTTTTTCTCGGATGCCAATTGCTCTACATAAATGTTCATTTCCTTATTCCAATTCTATTCGACTCGGGAGTTGTTCGCTAATTGCTCTTCTAGGGAAGCCTTTGTTTCTTGGAGTTTCTCTTTTAGCTTAGCCTTCAGACTTTCAAATTCGACCTCTTTCTCCTGTACTTTTTGCTCATACTGCTCTTGTAGGCACTCCAACTCCTCTCCCTTTTGTGCCACCCCCTGACTATACTCAAGGCGGATGCATTCAAGCTCTTCCTCTTTTGACTGTAGGCTCTATCGGGCCACCTGGTTCTGGCTTTGCAACTCTTTTATTAATCCTGGGTCAGCAACTTGGGTTTTCACAATTTCGCTCTAAAGCCTGTTCCTCTCCTTCTCTGCTGTCAGTGCCCTTTCAGTCATTCGGGCAATATCTGCCTCTAAGGATTTCTCTTTTGTCTCTAGAAAGCTCACCCTCTCCTTGGCTGCCTTGAGCTGCTCATCCTTCTTCTTTAACTGGTGGCTAGTTTTGAGGAAGTCGGAAGTGACCACTCGTTGCGTCTCCTCCATGATTTCGACCTTATCTTGTGGCCTGGCTACCTTCATGTCAAGTCCAACAGCATAGATATCATAGTCTTCAGGTTGCATTTCTCCTTGAGGCTTGCTTATTCTTGGGTACATCGTCGCGAATTTTAATTCTTGTCAGGCCTCATCATACGACGCTTGTACTCTCGGCTCGGCGGGAGCATTGTCATCCTTTGCCTTGCATCGTCTTATTCTATTTGCGTGTGCCTATTTTCCATAATCTATCTGCACTATGAATTCAGTTGGTGGTGAAACTAGCCCACCTGCGAAAGGAACACCAAAAGGTAGAGCATAGGGATAGGTAACTTTCATAGACATACGCATTTGCTTCTTCTGGAGAGTGACTGTTTGTGGGAAAAAGTGTGGCACATTCCATAGCTTCACTTGAGAACTATCAACAGGGCTAGGTATTTGTAGCGGCTGAATCGGTGATTCAGTTGTAAGACTCATTGGCCGAGGAAGGGAAGCTGCTGACTGGATGTCAGCTTGTTGCAATGGAAGAGGATCAGTAAGCATAGTGGAAAAAGAATGGGGGCCGACTGGGGGAACATTTTCTAAAAGCGAGGTGAGGAAAGTTTGAGCGGCAGCGGTAGGCATAAGCATACTTGGAAGAGTAATTATAAATGATTGGGCCTGTGAAAACTGGGCAAATCCAACCGAATGAGCTGGATCAGAAGCAGAAGGTAGAGGGTTCAGACTTATGGCAGGAGTTGCTAATGGAGCAGGGGTGGATACAAAGGAATGAGATGCAAGAGAGGAAGGAGCGAAATGTACCTATTAACGGGTAGATGGTTCTAGGATCGTCCATGACTCGCCCACAAACTCTGGTATTTGGCTAGCAGTGGGCACTTCTCTTCCGATGGGTTCTTGCAAAACCCCTCTGATAACACTTTCCGTGCACTGTCTTTTCGCCGGCAGACATTCACTAACTTTGGCAGTCGGATCCTTCTGATGAGGCATTAGCCTGACCGGTTTGGCGGCCCAAGTACATGTGTACGGGCCTCTTGATATATTAAAATGTACATTAGTGGCCACATAGGTGTCATGCTCGAAGACGTTGCCCCTTTGCACTGAAGAGGATGATACCGCTGCTTCTTCTTCATGCTCCTCAGATCCCTCTCCCTCTTCGCTCCTGTCAACACTGAAGGTCAGGCTGGGATGGCCTTCATTCCACCATTTGTCGAATTCTTGGTCATCCTTCAGCTGATTATAAGGAGCATCCAACTGTGCTGTTTCTTGGTGATATTTCTAGAAAGCTCTTATTTTTTCATCATTCCATCCCTCACCCCTCTTTAACTTGTTGTACATGTTGTGCTCCATTGGAAGATTTTCCCTGGCCACGGCCATAGGAAAGTAGAACTTGTGCCATGGGCCCCTAGTGTCCGGCGTAGGGATTTGCGCTAATTCCACAAAATCTTCCTCTCTATTTGTCCGCAGATTAAGCCATTTTTCCCAGTATGGTCGGGGAACATGGGTAACTTTCATATGTGGCTCTGGTAAGTTGTTAAGAGGGTTGTACTCCCATTTATCATTTATTAGTACCAACCCTAAATGTGCTAGCTTCTCTTCTAACAACTTGTGCGATTATTTTCTAACCAACGTTACCGACTTGAAACTCTTCAGACAAGTGAAGAATCCCTTCTTCTTGACACTTCCGCTACTACAGAAAGTGAAATCAATGACACACACCTGCCGAAAAAATTTCAGCGCCAACACTCTATCGGTGACGTAGGTCGGGAGCAGGAAAGGTTTGCCAGTAAAGCCCCACATTCGGAGGATTGTAAAATCCTTGCCTAAGAACCAGTCACAAGCAGGGGTGTAACCTTGCATAAATCCGGTCTACTCCTAGATGAGCTGGACGATATCACCTTCTCCAATTAAATCATTCAAGACCGGGGCTATGAAATAGTCTGCAAACGCATAATAGTCATATGTTGCGGAAAAGAAAGGTGTCCATGTAGACACCAGCTTTCTTTTATTCTGCTCATCAAAAATTGATAGCAGAATAAATCGGGCAAAGAAATCTGGATTCTGATGCAGGAACATGTGGACCAGGTAGGAAAGAAATCTAAACTTCTTTTCCGCCTGATAATTCTCCATTTGATGTATCATTTCTTCAACCATGAACTTAAAAATATCATACCAGAAGAGTTCATGCTGCTTGCGAAACTGTATTGCAGGGCCCAACTGAAAAGCCTCGATCTTCTCATCAGAGTCTCGGCCGCAAACAAATGCCAGCATAGACATGGTGTCCAAGAGATCATCGCGGAATGAACCACGCGATGATGGGATACTTGGTGCTTTAGCGGATGCGACACCTTTCTTATTAGTCTCTTATGACAAGAAATCTGAGCCAATTTTCATCTTCCTCCATATTTTCTCCCCCTTGCTTGGGCGAAAAGGCTCTATAGTCTCCTTCCTTCTACTTGGATCCGGGATACATAACATGTACCAGATGGCTTCTGAGTTGATATGCACCCTTAAGTTGCGACCTTCAATGCAGTGGGTATCTAGATTATAGTGTTGAAAAGCTGCGTCGACCACCTCCGGGCAATAGTGCACCAGTGGGACCATATATTGTGGGAGACCACTATACCAGACTCTACCTGCCGTGGATTGGTCTGCCTTTGTTGCTGATAACCTTGCACAAGCTACCTCTCTGAGGGATTTAGGGTTCTTCACAAGCTTTGGGTCATAGATATTGTTCCATTCTTCTTTAACCTTTTTCTGGTTACTCCATTCCTTGGGTCTATCCAGCTCTTCTGTGTGGGTTCTTCTCGTCTTCATGGGTATACCAGGCATGACATATGCTACATCCTCGTATACATACACCTCAACCAAAAAATGAATAGCCGTGAACAGTTCCTGGCTAATCTCCTCTTGCATCGGCTGAGCTGAAGATTCCAACATTTTTCTTTCTCTGCAGAATTTGTAAGCTCCTGGCCTGCGAATATGCTTGCTCTATATAGACGGACAGAAAACAACTCTACACTTCCCTTGTGTTTGTAAAAATACTTTGAACTATTAAGCCTTTTCATGCAATAATAGCAACTTTTCCCAAGGTGGTAGGCGAAAGCAAGCCTTTTGCATTTAATTCGACATGTACTGTTGATCCTACAACTCGTGTAAGATGAACTGATTGCTATTTCGAGGCGGCCGGATTTCATTATTACATTTATGAGATCATGTGATACGCCTTGATCTCCTTAGAAATTGAGCTTGCAACTGACCTTCTAACCTTGTGTTTGCATGCGCTGGCAATTAATATCCTGGCCGGAATGATTACGCCAAGCAAACAATCACTGCCTGAAAAGATATGAGTATCACCTTGGGCTCTGGGATGCGCTTGAGAAATGACACAATAGCCTACAACCATACGTCCCTTCACCAACAAGCGCCACTTTTTTAAAGCTAATTAATCAGGTTCATTTAATTAAACACACCTTGAGCCGTGCTATCATGGATGTACCAGCCAAAAAATGTGAACAAATGCAGACTCAGCTTTCGAGACAGTAGCTAGCATAATATCACATTTTTTAGAGGCGGATTGGCATGTGTCTTGTCAATTTTTCTATAAATAGGCCAGTCGATAGTGAGCAAAACAAACTTAGCATTTGAGAAGTGATAGGTTAGTAGCAGAGCATTAAACAAGTCTTTTCATAGGTTAGGTGGTGCACAATTTTGGCATTAACTTAGAAGCCCAGGGACAGTGTCAGGAAAAATAGATATCCCAATTCGCCTAACTTCGTTTAAATCACAGATGGCGTTTCTAGGTGAGATTTCCACTAGGAGGCTGAAAAGGATGACGAAGAACAAGCATTCGCTAGTTCTGGTAGCCATTAAGTGGGTCCTAGGCAAGGATTGCGTAAAATATGAGGATAAGTATAGGGTGAATACCGACATATGCTCACACTTTGTAGCATCCATGCTGGACATTTGCGTTCCCTGACCACTTATCTTAAAGCTGGTTAAAGAAATCTTTTCGAAGAAATACTTGAATGGGCTTGGTGAGGTCGTTGCAACTGTTGCATATGGGATAGGCCTGCCAACAGCGAGCGACCTGCATCGCTTTATTGAAGAAGAAGCTGTCGTCATTTGGCTGCCATTCCTCAATGGATTCCGTCTGCAGACCCGTGACCAGCACCGACAGAGGGTTACCCAGGCCCTACACTTCCTGTTTCGAAGCTACAATGTGATACCTTTCTACGACGTATACTAGTACACTAACTTCAGGAACCTGGTGTTTCCACCGCCAATGACGGTTGCGTCAAATGATGCTGCCAGTGCCGCTGAGGAGCCCGTGGACAAGGATGAAGTGGACGCTGCAGTGAATGCGTTGATTGCTGCTAGTCATGCTTTTGGATAGATAACCCCTTTGCCTTCCTACTCAAAATGTAACTCTCCTGCTCAGATAAGCCTGATAAAAGGCTATTGTATATAATATACCTTGATACTTGTATATTTTGGAAATCGGCCCTCTAGCCATTTTGTAACCAAAGAACATATATATAAATATATACTTCTCGTTTTAAGGAAAAATCCATGCTCTTTTTTGCTTATGTGTTTAAAATTTTCTAGGTTTGCAAATTTTGTACGCTACTCCTCCATGTATGAGTGTATTTTGTGTAAAGCAACTCTGGTGTGTTACCCACCAACGATAACGAGCAAATACGTAGAAAGACAACTGATTCTAGAAAAAGAACGGGCCAAACACAGGAAAGGAAACGAAAGCACTATTTACATTTGTACAAGGTAGAGCTTAATGCTTAATGGAACAACTTAAGATGAATCCCATTGACCGGGATTCCTAACAGCTCTTGTTCCATATTTTCTAGCTCAAAAGCATTGTGTTGCCTACAGCAAATGATTTTGAAGGGTCCTTCACATAGGCTATCAAATTTACCGTGTTAACCTAGCTTCGCAGCCCTGCTGTCATATTTTAGCACCAAGTCTCCACTTTTCAGACCTTGGTCGGAAGCCTTCTTGTCAAACCATCGTTTGACCACCTGTTGACGGCTTGTCATTGCTATTAAGGAATTTTCCATTTTTTCTTGTATTTCCAACAGTTCGGCGAGCCGAACCTCCATCGCTCTATTTTGTTCTATCTCAAGGGATTTCAATAACTGTATTGCTGGGATCTCCATGGAGATAGGTAACAGTGCCTCCTTCCCATATACCAGCTCATAAGGCGAAGTCTGAAGGACTTGCTTAGGAGTTATTTGGTTTTTCCAGAGTGTTTTTTGGAGATTTTTATACCATTCCCTCTGGTGCTCTGAGCCAACCTTTTAAAGGAGTCAGACTAAGCTTTTAATTGTGGAATCAGCTAGGCCATTTCCCTATGGATAATAGTTTGATGATGTTTTAAGGAATATGCCATTCTTTAATGCGAAGTGACATACCTTTGTACCTAGAAATGCTCTGGCGTTGTCCGAAATGATTGTCTTCGGAGGGCAGAACCTTGTCACTAGTGCTTCGAGGAAGTCTACAATCTCTGTTTCTGTTGCCCCCTTAAGGGGAACAACTTCTGCCCACCTTGTGAAGTAGTCTGTAGCCATTAGAATCCACTTATGTCTGGCACTAGAAATCAGATTGATCATTCTGATGAAGTCTAGGCCCCATTGCGCAAATGGTTCATCCGCTACGATAGGTTTGAGGGGTATCGCTGAATTCTTCCTTCTGTCAGAGAAGAACTGACATTTTTTACAAGCCCTTACCAGAGAGTAGGAGTCACTAAAAAGTGTAGGCCAGTAATATCCAGCTTGCAGGACCTTGATGGTAGTAGTTTTGGTGGAGAAATGTCCACCTTCGTCGCTATTATGAAATGCGTCAAGGATCGTTTGCGCCTCCCCTGAAGTAACGCATCGCAGGAGCACACCATTAAAATTTCTTTTGAAAAGGACTCCTATCAGCGTATATCCGTAATTCTAAAGCCGGTAATACCTTCTTTTTTGGGATGAGAGGCCTGGCGGATACCTTCCAATTTGCATGAAGTTCATTCTATCTGTCAGCCAATCGTCTTCCGATCCTGGTTCATTTATCAGGATGAGCTCTGGCTGTTCCTCCTTGGCAGGTACCTCCTCGTTCTGTACCATATACTCACATAGTCCTCTGCCTTTAATAGTCTTAGTAGGTTTGACCTCGATGTCATACTCCAGGATCTTGGTAATCCAATTAGCCCCTTTTTCTGTAACCTCTCCTTCCATGATGTATTCACACACACTAGAATGTGCGACATATACCAGAACTTTGTTACAGGAAATTAGATGGCGGAACTTTTTAAGTCCCTTTACTATTGCGAAGGCCTATCTTTCGATGAAGTTATAATTCGCCTCATATTCCTTTAGGGTTCGGGAATAGAACGCCACTGGATGCTCTCCCTTTCTCTCGCTATCTTTTTGAGTCAGGACAGTAGCGATACTGGACTTACTATTGAAGGCATACATTATAAAATATTTGCATTGATCTGGATTAATCAGCACTAGGGCTATGGAGATTGCTTCCTTGACCTTTTCAAAAGCCTCCCGAGCTTCTGTTGTCCACTTGAAAGCTTGATCCTTTTTTAGCATTAGGGTGATCAGCCTAATCATTCCCGCGAAATCAGAACTAAATTTGCTGATGAAATTTACCTTGCCCAGAAAAGACTGGACACCTTTCTTATTTACTGGAAGGGGAAACTCCTTGATAGCCTTTATTCATTCGGGGTCAATTGAAATACCTTCTTTAGACACAAAATGCCCTAACAGCTTACCCTGTGGTACTCCGAATACACATTTCTTTGGATTTAAGGAAACACCGAACTCCTGGCATTTTTGAAAAACTAATTCTAAATGATCAAAATGATCATCTTTAGATTTAGAGAACACAGTAAGGTCATCCAAATAGATTAAAATAAACTTATTGATCAATTCACTGAATGCGATGTCCATTGCTCATTGGAAAGTTACCCCCACATTGGATAAACCAAAAGGAATTTTAGCATATGCAAATATTCCCCACTTGGTGGTGAACGCAATCTTGTGCTAATCTTCTTCTTTAACTTGAATTTGGTTATAGCCAGAGAAGCCATCCAGCAGAGAGAACATTTTCGATCCTGCGATAGTTTGGAGGATTGAATCCATAGAAGGAAATGGATAGTGATCCTTCAGAGATGCTTTGTTCAGGTCTCAGAAGTCCACGCATAAGTGGATATCACCATTCTTCTTTCTGACTGGTACCAGATTTGATACCCAAGTACTATATTTGATTGGGAAGACAATACATGAATCAATGAGCTTGGTTAGCTCTTGTGCCATTAGGGCCTCAACTTTAGGGTTGACTGGCCTCTGCTTCTATCGGACTGGTTTTGCACCTTCTGTTAGTTCAATAGTGTGCTGAATGATGCTAGGATCGTAACCCTCCAGATCATCGTAGGACTAGGCCACTACTCCATATTTTTCATAAAAACTGATAAGCCTTCCTCTATCTCACTGTGAGACATCTTTTTTGACCTAGAGATTCCTGCCATCGGAGACCTGAAGGTTTTCATAATCACTTTTGTCTACCACGAACTTCTGCTTATCATTTCAGGCATCATTAAAATCAAAAAAAATCTCGAGAGTAACTAACCCTTTCAGAAGTTTATTTGATCTGAGCTGCATAATTTGTCCTTCATAGGCCTCAGAGATCTTTGGTTGAAGTTGATCAACGAATTCTCCAGAGTGCTGGATAAACAAGGCGATGTGCTCATCGCTCTCAAAGAATTTCCAACTCTGATCATTATCGGGAATTGCTAGTCGGACAAGCACTCGCATTGAATATTTGTTCCAAAGCAAGTCAGAGACAGGATCAAACTGAGTACCGATCACTGCCATGCGATCTGCATCACTATTCTGTGTTTAGGGACGGTTAGGATGTTGAAAGCTTCAAATCCTTCAATCAGGTCCCAGATTCGATGCCGATAGGATCTCATTCGGACATTCTTCGCTGTGAAAATTCCTTGAACCTGATTAACTACCGGTTCAGAATCTCTGAACACAATCAATTGCTTAATACCCATTCGTTCCGCTAGGCTTAGGCCTTGGACTAACCCTTCATATTCAGCTTCATTGTTTGAACAGGCGAATTGGAATCGGAAAGACCTCAACAACTTTTCCTTCAGTGGGGATATTAGACATACCCCTGCTCCAGCTCCAACTTTGCTCCTTGCTCTGTCAAAATACAATGTCCACAGCTCATTTGCTTGGTTATCATCGGATTCTTTGGCAACCTTCGAAAGAACCTGGTCTTCATCATAAATCACATATGTGCCCAATCGGGTAGCATGATAATTCTTGAAAGGATCATTGTTTATGTGTTCACTTAATAGAGCATCTTCCTTATCATTTCAGTCTCCACTCACCCTCTCCTCCTCCAGCAGTTCGACACTATACATGTCCTACTTGGTGATAGAGGTATGTGCGGCCTCAAAATTGATCAGGGCCTCATTCGCCACATGTTCAAAATGTAGAGCCTCCGATTCTATCTTTATTTTTGCACCATGCTTGGTCCTAAGTATTAGATGTGACCAATCTAAAGATAAATATCCGCCCACCTTTGAAGTAAATTCTCAGGATAGACAGAGACCGAACATAGGAGGAACATCTATGATCACCGTATCTTGCGGGACCGTGATACTTGGGCAGGCGAATAATGTTAACGAAAGTGCTTTGATGACACCCATGGTATCAACCTTATTTCCATCCAGTTGCATTACCCCTTTCTTCATAGGTTCGTAGTTGAGTCCCAAGGCTTTGGCTATCAGTTTTGGCTAATCGTTGTACTAGCGCCATAATCAATCATGGCGTTGTGTAATAAATTTTCCCCTACAATGAGAGTCAAGAAGAAGGGTTGAGGTTTCGGCCTATTTCTGCTTTCCGCATGGGGCTCCTTCGCTTTGTCTGTAAGGGCCTTAGCTAGTGGAATTTGATAAACCACCTCTGTACTAGTAGACGACTCTGTTGGTATTGAGCGGATCTCTTGCTGAAGTGCCTTCTGTAGCATAGTCTTCTATTCCGAGATAGCTAGAATGTCCCATAAAGACACATTAGCAGATGATTTCTTTAATTGCTCCACCACATTAAAAGGTGACGAGCTCAGAGATTTCTGCTCCTTTGCTTTTGTTATAATAATCTCCTTCCATGGTTGAGAAGGCTAAGAGATGGTCGAAGCGCCGAGAATTTGATCGGACACACCTTTGCATTGCGGACTGTCTGAAAGTGAAATAACAGGCTCACCGGTGAATCTCCTCTTTGAGTGTGTGTTATAGTCAGATTGCACCTGCGGTGTTTCAGCTACAGATGTGTCATTGGAAAACACCTTTTCCTCATCTTCCATCCAAGAGAAGAGTGCATGATTAGGAGCAATATCAAACTCTTGCTCTAAAGACATTCCTTGCATTTGCGTGGTAAGGACCGCATTCTCCATTGCTGAGGTATATAGGTATTCTTCATTTTCTGTTGTAGTACCTTGACTACGTTGCTCTACTACCTTCTGTTGTAAGTTGCCACACAGACAATTTCGGGGCATATGTGCATCATTGCAGGGAAAACACCATGGATTGATGTCATCAATAAGATTGTTTTGTCCTGCGGTTAATTCTCTACTTGAGCTTGGCGATGCACTTGTGAGTGGTGTAGGCACTGGGACCATTTGGTTGGTAGTCGGCACTGGTGGATTAGTGCGAGGCGCGCTTTGATATTGATTTTGCTGATAAGTAGAGCACCCACCTTGATAGTTTTGATATGCGGGTCGTGGAGGCATTGTTTGGTTCCGCTTGAGAGTTGTTATGTCATTTTCCATAGTTCGCAACATCTCTTTGAGGTCACCTATTTCATCCTTGGAAGAACCCGATGTAGAAGCCAAGATTTCAGGAGTAGCCACATATGAGTACATCAACTGGGGAGTTGCTGCCACACTAGTCGATGCGACCTCTTGTGCTGAGTTTGATATTTTAGGAAATATCAGGATAATAGGTCAAGGAGGAAACTTTCCGCAATCTATCAAATGATTCTTAGCTTTGATAGCGGTAGCATAATCATTTGGTAGAGTGGCTCCTCCCAAAGACTTAATCATCACAAAAATGTCAGGGTTAATAGACTTCAGATAAAATATGAATGCCAGTTTTGGAGTCGGGTGGATGGTCATAGGAATCCTCTGCCAATTTGAGTGAAATTGGGCATTGAAATCCATCAGAGCCTCCTGGGGCGCTCGTCTTATGATGGATAGCTGATAATATAACGAAGACCGATCTCCGTCATTTGAGAACCTTTCATAGAATGGATCTTCGAGGTCATCCCAAGTGCGAATTGAATTCGGAGTCAGTGTTCGGTACCAATCCAGAGCCTTGCCTTTGAAGGACGCAGCAAGGAGCCTCAGGGCTACATTCTGCGCTGTAATATCATGTACCAGACATACATCCGCTACATCCTGCAAATGTTCTGCTGGCATTTTTGTGTTGTCTCCGGCAAATTTGGGAAGAGCTTTCAGGGCCGAAACCAGGATAGCGCCCCAAACAGCAGGCACTACCGGAGCTACCAGGGGACTTCCAGCATCCCATGCTACATAGTTTTTGTTCGCTGCTGACAACATGGTGAGAGGAAGGGGTGGTGGGAATGGAACGGTTACTAGCTGATTTGCGGCCTGGACTGTCCGTAGCGGAGGTACTAGTAAACCTAGGTTATTTGTAGTCTGGGATCTAGTTACAGGACGATGGCTCATACACCCCTCTATAAGGCAATTTCATTAGTTTAGGTCCCACCGGGTGTGCCAGAAAAAGGATAAACTGTTGACACCAAAAATTGACGAGGTAACAGTGCCTTATGGGAAACTTAGTTCAAGGGGGACCCTTTTGCGCCAAATTGAGTGACCTCTGGATTTTAAAGAAGCTGACTTCTTCTATAATGTTGTTTTTTGGGAAAGGGAAAAGGAAACAAATATAATGAAGCAAAATCTAATCTAAGGCGATGCACCATCTTTGCTGATGGGCATGATAAATCATAGATTTAGGGGCCTGAATGGTGTTGTCATGTTCCAAAATGTCAGAGACTTAAAACTATAGCATGAACAGTTCATTTATTGACATAAAATAGTATTGCATACATCCTTACTACTAAGAAGAGTCATTTAGACATGATTTAGATAAGCAAGCTTGTATTCAATATATAGAAGTCTTTTCAAATGAAATGCTTAAGACAAGAAAAAGCACAGTTTATAGTTTAATTAAAACATGAAAAACAAAAAGGATGAACAATGGGCACAGTCTGAAAGTTTCTTGTGAATAAACATGCAAAAGAGGCCTGGTGTCTCTTGCTAAAACCAGTATCCTTTTCTAAAATTTTTTGGACCTTTCTCTCATTGCTAAGAGAGTATATATAGCCGGGGAGACAATTCCCACCACTTTGGAGAGCTGTAACAGAAAATATTTCCCAATCCCCTGCAATGATGTCAGAATCAAAAGATTCCCCAAGCCGTTACAACGGCAATAACATATGGTCATCCAGTTGCAGGCACACCCTTCGCAATGATGGAAGTGGTCCCAGCCAAGCTTGAGGCGACAAGTGTCATCCACCACTTTAAACGACCTAGACGAGCGGCACCCAATCGCATAATCTCCCTCAGCCAACCTATCGCCCACTTCAAGGATCAGTTGTAAGGCATGTGGCAGCCTATCGCTACCCGAATGAAAAATTCTCCCATTGCTGCCAAGAGATTGCGAAGAAGCAACACGTGACCAATGGGCTGAGGTTCTTGTTGTAGTGGAGAGAAAACTGCATCAATCAGGTGTGAAAGAAGCGTGGTAGCATTTTGTAGCCCGCGGTTGCTCACCTCCTTGCCGTATTGAAAAAGTTGCGAATGGTTGCCACTTAGCAGGAGGTGGGGCCTGCCAAAAATAAAAGAAGGCCTGTGGAAGCATTTTGCAGCCTGCGGTAGCTTATTTCATTTTCGCATTGAAAAACTTGCGATACGCCGCCACGTAGCAAGAGGTGGGTCCCTCTGACAATCCTTTTAGAAGTGATGGCCTCCGCGATCTACTTTCGTGACCCGAAGAGACCACAAGGCAAAAAGAAATAAAAACCCTCACAAGCGAGACATGTGGGCGCCCAGCGCAGCTCCTCAGGACCCAAAAGAGAAGTCGCTACCCAAAGTTGCGAAGAAGAGATGCGCAAAAGGGAGAGATCAAAATTCAATGGAAAGCTGACTAAACTCAATGACACACAGGTCGACACACACACATTTACAAAAGAAACCCGAAGGGAGCTATTAGAATATTTAGTTTAACAATATCCATGCATCCAATTCATTAATCCAAAGATCCTAATTATCCACACATGACAATGACATTACACAATAACCTTGCTAAATCTAACTATACACTCCAATGCATATTAAAAATAATCTATAGATTCATGCTTGGTCTTTATAAAATTCAAACCTTGTTAAAACAACCAATCAATGCCATTTGGATATAGTGTTCCTATTCCTCATGTTGTTCTCAAGATATATTATTTGCACATCTACAACATTATCATCATCAAATCTATCAATCATTGGCTTTTATCTTGATTAGGGGAAAAATATTTTTTGTCCTATACTTTTTTCTTTTATGCATGTTTTCTTACTTTTTGTGTGTGTCTTATATTTTTTTTTGCATTTACATCTAAAATTTTAAAAACTAAAAAAAACACACAATATGGTTGGTTTAGTTCCCACAACATATTTCCCGAAGGACACCATAGTTCTTTATACTATGTCACCTCTTTAGGATATGATCACTAGGGCATGAAACTTGTCTTTTCTTTTATCTTTATTTTTAATTTTTCATATATTTTCATGTGTATTTAATTTATTTTATCTTTTGATTTATTGTTTCAAGTTATTCCTCTACATATATGGTGTATCATTATCATGGTCCATTATATCATGATGCATAATGTCTAAGAAAAATAAAAAATGTTGCTCAAACACATTGAAATATCTTTGTAGATTCTCAACATGTTCTTGTGCTCAAATATTATGAGATGTCATACTATGTCATTTCTATTTTTATTTGAAAAAATAAAAAATATAAAGAGAAAAAATGTCCTCTAGTGAAAACTATTTTTCTATCACCTTGAGAAAGCATCATGATGAAAACCTATTTGAAAGTATCATGCATGCTAGTCAAGAGCCCTGTTATCTATAAGTATATACATGGGGTCATTGATCTTAAAATCTATCTATTCACCTACCCATTAATATCCTTTGAATCTTGTAAAAAATAGGGGATAAAAATTCTTTAGAAAAAACTCTAAGATTTACTTATCATTGCTATGAAATTATGATATGTATATTTTAACCTTGGTATCATTTGGTCCTCTAAGTCTAATGATATCTTTATACATTCTATATAATGAACCTTATTTTCTTACAATCCTCATATCACAAGTATAAAATTAACAATAATATATTGAATATTAGAAGGCTTAGATCCTTAAGAATCACAAAATATTTGGTTTGGATCTTTAGTTAGATTATATTGCCATTTTTGGATGAACCACCTATCAATATCATTATCATGATCTTACAAAATTAAGAAGTGAGAGACAACTTGGTTGTATTAATTTTATCATGTTTGGTTTAGTTTCCACAACATACTTCCCTAAGGACACAATAGTTACTTATATTATGTTACATCTTGAGGTTATAATCCTTGGGGGAATTTATCTTATTTTTTTAAGTTTATTTTTATTGTTACTTTTCATACATTTGTGTGTGTATTTTATTTATTTTATCTTTTGATTATTTTTTCAAGTCAATCCTTTATGCATATGGAACATTCTAGTCATGGTCTACTATATCATGATTTATAACTAAATATAAAGTGTTGGGATGGAGCTTTGGTGTTAAGGTGATCTTGGTGCTGAAAATAGTAGGATTTTTATGGTGGAGGTTTTGTGAAGGGGGTAAGAGAGGTTGCAGGAAAAGGACATGTTTTTTTGGCTAGTAAAGAAGATGGTAGTTAGGATCTAGATGGGTCAACAAAGGATAAGGACAAAAAACCGATGGAGGGTTTGGATAAACCACATGAGCTTGGAGGAATCCCACATATGGTGGTTTTTGCCAAAATAACAAGTGATGGGAGCCCCAAGGCTATTTCCCCTAGTTTTGAGGCTCTTTTCCTTGGAACAACTCAATCTGTGGGCCTTGAGGTGCCCAGTGGCTCAAATTTGAGATTCTAATCATATAATGTTTTAGGTCACAAGAGGTGGGTGTCTTTTTTTGGTCCTAAACCAAAAGGTACAATATATTCTTCATTGGTGAACTTATCTTCTAACCCTTGTTTTGGTGAGCTTTCCACTTCTATCTTTTATTTTACTATGGAAAAAAGTGTCTCGAAGATGGATATGACATTGGTCAGGAAGTTTTTTGGCCCTAAGCTGAATATAGAATTGGTGAGATCTTGGGCTACTAAGAATTGGAGAATGAAAGGTTGGTCAGATATCAATTCCCTTTTGAAAGGTTTTTTATCTTTTAAATTTTCTTGTGAAGAGACCTATTCAACATCCTTGTTGGGGAGTCATGGCTTATCGGTAAGTCTACCTTGGCTCTGAAGTGTTGGGAAACTAACTCTGATGATTCAAAAAATCCTTCAACATGGCTCCAATTTAGGTTTGTTCATATGGATTAGATTTAGAATTTTGGGATGAAGAGGTCTTCAAATTGGGTTCCAATGCCTTTCGACACCTCATTTTCATTGACCCAATGATCCTCTCAAGAACAAGGATGGTCTATGTAAAAATCTGTGTGTGTTGAGAAACAAGGTAATCTTCTCTCAATTTTCATTAAGTCTAAATTGGGGGAATGTAAGCAAATAGTGGAATTTGAAACCATTCATTTTTCCTACTTCAAATGTAAGAAAGTGGATCATTGGGAAAAACGATGTCCTCTCTTGAATCTTTCGATTAGGAAAGTTTAGAATGAAAAAGAACCTAAAGGAAAGATAAAAGTATTTATGCATCTTTGAATAATGCTTCGACCTCTTTAAAAGATATCTTCCTTAAAAACAAAACTTAGAGTAAGAAGCATGGAGCAGAGTTTGAGCTCCTACTTCGCTTTATCAACCATATTTTTGAAGATAAAGATTCAAAAATTATGAAGGTGAGGCCTTTTTTAGAAGAAACTTAGATTATCAATCAATGCGTGGAGATAGAGATCCTATCTATTTTTATCTTCCATGATTTTGAAGATAAAGAATTGGATCTTGTGAAGGAAGGCCTTTTTTGAAGTCTAGGAAGAGCTAATGACCAAAAGGGTTAGCATTGTTTGTCAAGAATTGATGGTGAACACTCTATGGGAAGAAAATAGTGTGGATTCAAAGAAAAAGGGGATTAATCATGATAATTTATAGTTGAAAATATCACCAAAACGAGTCCTTGGGAGGGAAAATATAATTGGAGATTTAGTGAAGAGAC
The DNA here is from genome assembly GCA_007258455.2 of Sequoia sempervirens. Lineage (NCBI taxonomy): Eukaryota > Viridiplantae > Streptophyta > Pinopsida > Cupressales > Cupressaceae > Sequoia > Sequoia sempervirens. The sequence goes on from VDFB02141250.1 coordinate 145,171, forward strand.
AATGGTATCGAGTGATGTTTGTGTCTTGACAAGACCTCCTCTAGTTATTGATCCTATCTTGAATGCTCATGAGTGTTTCTCTCTATTTAGAAAACCAGTCAACCCTAAAGGATAAAAAAGGAATTAAAAAATATTGCCTCCTCTAAGAGGGAACCAAATAATTCACACTAGAAGAAGAAAACTAGTGGATTGTGGTTTCATATCCTAAGACTCGAGGAATATTTTCATCCAAAGAAACTAAGGAGAGAGATAATAAGAGGGAAATTACAAATGGAGTGAAAAATAAAATAATAGGTATGTGCTTTAAGAGCACACCCCCTCTTAAATAATGAATAATATATCATGGAATGTTAGGGGACTCAATAATTCTCATAAGCATGACCTCTTGTCTAACCTCATCCAAGAGAGTAAATAAGACATTTTAATGATTTAGGAGACTAAGATTCAAAATGAAAAACTAAGTAATCTTAAAAAAAAAAATGTAAAGATTGTGGTTTCCATGGTCATAGTGTGGATGGAGATAAATCCTAGATTCTATAATCATTGTTCATGAGGTGATTCATCTGTTATATATCGATAAAATGGAAGGGTTCCTCCTTAAGATCAACTCGCTGAAACCCTATGATAGGATGGATTGGGGATTCTTACGAATAGTCTTGGAGAAGCTTGGGTCTGAGGCCAACATCTTATATATCATCCTCCAAATGGATTCTTCACCAGTTTTTTGGGTCCTTATTAATGGATCCCCTTTGAGTTTCTTTAAAATTTATAGGGGTCTCCGACAAAAGGGACCCTATTTCCCCTTTCTTGTTTGTGATCACAGTTGAAGCCCTTGGTAGGTGCATTCTCAAAGCTATTCAAATGGGTACTTTGAAGGGTGTTTCTCCTTCCTCTATTGTCCCCCCTTGCTCTCACCAATATTTTATTAATGACACTAATTTTTTGGGAAGCATTGATCAATTAAGCTTGTTATTTGAAGTCTATTAAATTATACTTTATGAAAAGGCTTCTAGTCAACCAATTAATTACTCTAAAATCTCTATTTTTTTCTGAGCATGTCTCCCCATCGTTGGCTAAGGATTGCTCATATCCTCTAGCATATTGTTGGGGATTTTCCTTCCAAGTACCTTGGTCTTTCTCTCTTTATCAACAAAGTGTTGGATTATTTTTGGTTGGGTTTAGTAGATATAGTTGACTCCAAGCTAGCTATTTGGAAAGATGTTTTGTTAAGCTAGGATAGAAAGATTCAATTTCTTAAAGGGATTTTGTAAAATATCTCTATCTATGTTATGAGCCTTTTCAAAATTATTGGAAGGTTCACAAAGAAGATTGAATAGATTAAGAAGAAATTTATGTGGTTTGGATTAGAGAAAACAAAGAGAATCCCTTTGGTTGTCTAGGAAAACAAATTATTACCTACGAAATTGGGAGGTCTATGCATTACAAAAATAAAAAATTTCAACAAAGCCATATTGTTTAAGTTGGCTTGGAGAATTTTGAAGGAAAAGAACAAATAGATTGGGATTTGCAAGAGAAAATACCTAAATTGTAGTAGAAACATGGAGGAGTTCCTTACCAACCTAACCTCCCTGTTGGATCCATCATATGGGAAAACATCTTTGAGAGTAGAAATTTAATCTATAAAGTTGTGAAATAGAAATTGGGAAATGACCTTTCCATAAAGTTCTAGGAAGATAAGTGGCTTCTAGACACCCCCCTTTCAGAGTGTGGGTGTGCTAGCACTTTGAAACAACCTTGTGTGAGGTTTTTTGGGGCTAAGGTAATGAACTATATTAAGGAAGGATCTTGGAAATATGTTTATGAAGTTGATCCCTTAAAGTTTTAATTGTCAAGGATTCACTCATGTTCTCACGTTTTCACATTCCTCCTTCTTAGGCTGTAGAATACTTGGTTTGGTGTAATAATCTTGAGCTTCCTTACTTTGTTGCCTCAAGTTATTCCTCTAGTTTGTAGTTGGAAGGTAGACCTCATTTTGGGCTAAGCTTTGGTGGCTTTAGCTTACCCCAAAAATTAACATTTTATTTTGGATCCTTTCTTAGAACAAGATTCTCTCTTGTGAAAATCTATGTAGAAGGGGATTTCTCTTTGTGAGTGTGGTTGTGAGGATGTGTTCCATTTTTCAATTTCTTGCTCCTTTTCCAAAGTGGTTTGGGCCCATTTTCTTAACATTTATAATGTATGTTGGTTTTTTCCCTCTTCTTTAGAAGAGATGGTATTTAAAATGAATTTTTCATCCTCTAACCATTCCATGAACCCTCCATGGAATCTCATGCTCCCCCATATCACTTGGGGCTAATGGAATGAGATAAATAATAATATCTTCAAAGAAATAATGGAAAGTGTAGACAATGTGGCTAATAGAATTATTGTTTCCAATAATAAAAATCTCAATAAATTCAAATTATAAGAAAGTCTCCAAGAAAATGAATCTTGGAGTGTCCATATATGATATTCATATTGTGAAGGGATGGAGAATTCAATTTGATATCTTTGTCCCCTTCAAGAGTATGAAGAAGTCTATAGAGGGGGTAATACAAAAGCCTCCACCTATGGGATGGATTAAAATAATTTTTTTATGTGGTAGAAAAAGGTAACTCTAGACCAATGAGGGGTGGAGGAGTGATTAGTAATGAGAGATAGATTTATTTTTGTGATGGTGGTCCCTTTAGGCTCTTAGTCTAATCATTATGTCAAAAGTTGTCACTACCTTTCATAGAATAGATGTGGCCCATTATGTTAGATTTAAAAAGGTGTACATTGATGAGGACTCTATAAACATAATTCAATGCTTGATTGGTATGCAAAACCATACTTAAACCATTTAGCCATTCATCAAGGATTATTTCAAGTTGGATAAGGATTTTGAGAAGGTGGAGTTTTCCCACGTTTTTTGTGAAGGTAATCAAGCGACCGACATCTTTGCTAATATTGGAGTGACTATTGATGACCTAATGAGGTGAGAGGAATACTCTAATATCCCTTCATGAGAAAAAAAAAGTGCTTTCTAATGATTACAACTATTATGGAGAAATTAAGAAATGATACCTTATTAATGAGTAAGGGTGTGTTCACATCTTTTGTGGGTGTTTTTATTAGCTATCAGAGGAAGTTTATGGATAGAAAATTTTATTTCTTAAGGAAGAAAAATCTAAGTGGAGTCTATTCTAACAAGAAAGAATATATTTTGAAAAGGAGAAGTAGGGCCCTTTGGAATAGAGTTGGGAATAGTTTGATAAGGATGGGGGGAGACCACAATGGAATTGAGCCTCTTAATGCGTTGGAATTGAGCACAATACTCAAATTTGGAATGTGTTGAAGGAAGGAGGGTTGATCTCATTCATGGAGAAACTCCATGGCCATGACCAAAATGCTACCAAAATTGTTGCTAGCACTTGGAAGAACATAAAGGCCATGGTGTTTGGATGTGATAAAATTGTCAATGAGGAACAAAGAGCATGTGTGACTTGGTTTTCTATGATAGGATTTCCATATTTATTTAAGGGAAATGAAAGAAGTGAATTAGTAAAACAACTTCCATTAAACTCATTTGGGCTATAGTTGTGGAGCTTATTATGAGGTATGTGACCCTTGAGGTTCATTATAAGAATATCCATGGATACCATTTTACCTTGCTAAATCATTTCAAGCATACAATGTTAGTTTCATTGTCTTTTTATCTCTCAACCTCCCTTGAGAATTCTAGCACGAAGAACATGAGAAACCCAAAAAATCCTATCCTCCATGAAGGGATTATTCTATAAATTGTAAATTACATGAAATCTATGACTCCTAATAAGACCTTGGATAATTTTTATTTTTAAGAAGCCAAGGGTTGAGGAAATCTTGAATGAGGAGTCCTCAGAGGCTTAGGAGGAGGAAAATTGTAAGGTATAGGAAGATTAAGAAGATTATGAGAATTATTTCTAAATATTCTATGCTAATTCTAATGATAAAGTGTATTTTAAAGGAAAGGAGGTGTCTATCCTTGCATGGAAATGAAAGGGAAAGGGAGACACCCCTAAGGTTTCTAAGAAAATAGGGATATGTAATTATACTGATCTATTGTTGGAGGATTTTTTCTATTCTATTAATGAGAAGGATGATAGGATTTCTCTCTATGAAGGACTTTCGTGGGTACTAAAGGTTAGAGAAAAGGGAAAACCCTCTCTAGAAGGAAAGAAAAAGAAAATAATGAAAGTTTGGAAAGACTAGACTCTGCTAAAGATATCGTGGGTCTTGGGTTGGAGTTTTGATAGAGGGGAACAAGGTTATTGAGGGAGATAACCTCAATACTACTAGGATTGTTAAGGTGATAGAACTAGGGGTGGTTATCCCGTTCCCCCTATTCCTAACCCTACCCCTAAAGTCCCTATGAAGTTCTCTTTCTTGATTTCTAGAATCATGTTAATTCTAAAGACTTAGTGGAGGATCTTGACATTGTTAGGAATGTTGTTATTGCTGAACAAAGGATATCCAAATGGTTCTTTATTTAGATAAATCTCATTAATATGAAGTTGGATACTCTATAAGAATAGATGGATGACCAAGTAGAAATTTAGAGGCCAGAGGAGATAAAAAGCATGAAAGGATGGGATGTCATCCCCAAGATTGAAAAATGGAAATGGATTTTAGTAGCATTCAAAATGACATTGATAATAAGGTGAAGTTCATGGATAAGTGGAAACATGTGATATGAAGTGGAAAAATATTGCTTTGGGACAAGAAATTAGGAATATTAAAAGTAACTTGGAGAGGGTGGTGAAAGTTAACTAACACTCCATATAGAATAGTGTTGAGGGGATTTGCATCCTCATTGAAAAGATGAAGGATCTCTGAGAAGAGCATACTAATTAGGGAAAATATAAGAATCAATAGAAAGTTGGGCCTAACACCCACACTTGAGGAAGAAATAAGAAAAACTTTGAAGAGGAAAAGAAGGATTTGATGAGTTTTATTAAAATCTAGGAGAAAATTCAACAAATTGTAACTATGTGGCTATTTTGTTTTTCCTTTCTATTTTTATTTGTCGTTGTTTAGTTGTTGGGCCATTGTAGGATTTTTTTTGATAAATATTTCTCTATGCTACTCTTTTTAGTCAGAGTTTTGTATAACATTTTAGGTTCCCTTCAAAACCTATTTTACCTCTAACAAAAACATCTATTCAAAATAAAAAATATTTCTCAAACACATTGGAACATTTTTGTATATTACCAACATGTACTTGAGTTTTGAAACTTAGGGAAGATATCATACTATTTTTTTTTCATTTTTATTATCATAAACCATAATAAAACTATAGGAATTGATAGTGAATTCCAAGGAGTTGATAATGATCTCCCACAACACAAGATCACCTACAAAACAAAAGATACACCTTCTAGAAGAGAGTATGGAAAGAGAATAGATTGCTTGATATTAATATAATAATGTATAATGATTAATAATGGATCAATGATAATACATCCCCTATGATTTACGTAATGTACAAGAGACCTCAATTATATAGGAAAGGTGAGAGATAAAATTAGATAAGATCAAGAAAAGTGTCTTTATGACATGAGAAAATATTAATCAAATGACTTAGGACACAAGAAGTAAATGATATAAGATCTAATGACAACTAATACTTCTAGAAAGATTCCTAGGACCTAAGATAACTTAACATGTTAATAGGATATAGTAGGTGAACTATTTAGGTAAAATACCTTATTCACACCAACACCCCCCTTAAGTGCAACTTAGGGAAAAGTAGATAAATGAAAAAATATAGATGTGATGCAAGGATGCATCGATGGGTCCCAAATACTAGGCCATGTTAGGTAATAATTTATAAATAATCTCTCACAAATGGAGTAAAGGATAAAAACCACACGAGATTTTTTTGTTTCCAAAAGAGAGAATGAAAAAAATAATCAGGTACTCATGATGAAAGAAGTGATGAATGAAAGACTCAACATAACCCCCCAAGGACTACATTCATCAGAAATATATAATCGATGTCCCCCCACAAGAGGGAAAGAGATAGAGTATGTGGCCCCCCTCAATGTGTAATATCTTACAAAAATGGTAGATTCTTGATGACAAAACATGATCCAATGCATACAAACAACATCCCTTCCCTTGGGAAGAAATAAAACCAAGTATAGATGCAAGGATGCTTCCCATTCTGAATAGGAATTGATACTAGGAAGAGGGATGATGTATGATGATGCCTCTAAATGTCATGTGTTTCCATGTCCATGGAAGATGATGATGTAACAATCAAATCAAGTACATGCCCAATAAATGAACAAGGTGACAAACTAGGACTATGTGAAAAATGATGATGAACAGTCTCTAAAGATAACGATGGTTTGACAATAGTTGTGCTATTATCATCAAAGAAGAGAGATAACCCCTCAAATATGTGCACCAAGTCTACAATAGCAGGTTCACAAAACAAATAAAATATACTTGTCAAATGTTCATCCAACAAAGTTGCATATGAAAGATAAAGATGGTCTTGCTGAATGTGGATGATGGGATCCTTAATTAATGACTCTGCTTAAGGAATCAGTGAAGGTGAATGATGAAAAACTATCTCTGAAGGAGGAGATGGAGAATGTAAAGAAACCTCATCATCCTGATCTAAAGATTCAAATCACTCCAAAGAATCAAAATCTCAAATAATATTATAGTCATATGGTATCTTGTCTTAAACATGAAGAGGCATAAGAAAGCCTGAAATAGGATCATCTAGGAATGGATAAGTATCGATATCTCTATATATCTCCCAAAATTTATTTCAAAGAGCATGAGGACACTCAAAGTGAAGAATAACATTCAAGGTGTCATCATCAACATGCATATCAATCACTCCTAGGGCATTATCCCTTTTGCAATTCCAAGAAAATTTATTACTAGGTGTACCTAGAGGGAGAACAATACCATACAAAATTTACAACATATGAAGCCAACATAGATGTTCTACTATGCCACCTCTCCATTGTTTATAGTTTACCCTTTTCAAGATGATTAGAGAAGGATTGAATAAAAAACATGTAATGACCAAGATGGATCTCTAAAATTAACAAAGACATAAACCCTCAATAGTAATTATAAACTCCTAGATATGATCAATACTGAAAGTGAAGCCCTCTCAAAAATACAAAACTCCTCCATTTGTTAATATGTCCAAGTAATCTATCACAATGTGATATTTGCAAAAACCAAATAAAATGAACTTGGGGTTGAATTTGGAAAAGGTGCATAGATAGGATATAAGAGCTCCTCAATACCTTTCCAATTCCATAAGAATCATGAAAATTAGAGATCCAATCAAAAATTTATGAGCTTGAAAGTCCAAATGAAAGATCTGAATTAAAATAGAAATAAAATTCACTAGCATAAAAATTTGATAACAAGACCTATGCCACTAGAAAGTGCTTGGAACCAACTTTTCAATGATATCTTGCTTTCCAAAATCCAATACCCAAGTCAAAAGTTACGGATTTTGGAAAAAATGCCCAATTAAGGTTTGAGGGGCCAAAATTATGCCCATTAGGGTCTAGAGAGTGGTCACCCCATGTAACCAAGTGCTAGCAACATTGTTGACAATAATTTGGTTGTCAAATTTAAGATAGTCCTTGTAATCGTTTGTCTTCCAAATTTAAGATAGTTACACGAAAATAAAAAATCGTATGAATTTTTTTGTCACAAAAATATGATATTATATATGAAAATACAAATTTTGGGGCCTTGTGTACTCAATGGTGAGGTCCTTTTGCACCAAAATACACCCAAGAATAGTTCATGCCCAAATCACCCTTAAATTTGAGGAGTTTGTAGATCTAGAGCTCTAATACCATGAAGGATTTGATAGTGAACTCCAAGGAGCTAATAGTGAGCTCTCACAACCTAGGACCACTTGCAAAACAAAAGATACACCTTCCACAAGAGATTATGGTAAGAGCTCGCTTGCTTGATAGTGGTGCATTAATGCACATTGGTTAATAATGGATCAATAATAGTATAATCCCCTATGATTTACATAGTGTACAAGAGACACTTAAATAGGTAAGGTGAGAGATAGGATTAGACAAGATCATGGAAAGTGCCTTAATCCTATGATATGAGACAACAATCATTAAATCATGACCTACACCACAAAAAGTAAATGACATAAGATAAGACAAGATCTAATGACAACTAAGACTTCTAGAAATATTCCTAGGGCCTAAGTAAACTTAATATGTGAGTAGGGCCTACTAGGTGAACCAGTTAGGTAAAATACCATGTTAACACCAACAATTCATCCAAAAATTCCAAAAATTTATAAACATCCAAAAATTCTATTCCCATCCAATTTGGTCATACCAATTACCCCACCCATCATCCACACTCAGTTCATTCATATCAATTATCCCACCATAATAATTCTAAATTTTGATGTCATTCACCTAGCCCATCATGCATCTACTAGTTCTCATTCTTCTCATCTCCATATCATCTTCGCACATGTATCCTTAACATTCATCTTTTAACTTATATCAATGTTGTCCATTTTAAGAGCACATGTGTCCTTCAAAAATACTTGTCATATCAAGGGGGAATTCCATCATCAAATTCAATCCCAAATGTAAAGACTATCTAAGTGTTGAAACGTCCTTCAAATCAAATCCTAATCAATAATCACATTAAACCTTGGGATATATCATTCCTACGTTAGCAACATTCTCAATCAATCCTTATTCTTTAAAACTTGGCATTGTCTATCACCAATGCCATATCAACAATTATCTATATATATTTTCTTGGAAATGACATTACTTCTTTAGTCGCAATGTTATTTCAAAAAGAGGCAAAATGTAAACACTAAAATATTACATAAACTCATCTCCATATCATCGCCCACATCATGACACCTAACAAGATATAGTAATTAAATAATTCAACTTATCAATTACTTCACTTTATCAAAATTAAATCAGTTAGATTATTTTTATTATTTAATTAATCTAAATAAATCATTTTTCATAAATATTAAGACATTAAAATAAATTCAAATAAATCCATTATCCGTAATTAATTTAATAAAAAATGATGAATCAACTCATCAATCAAATTATTAACTAATCGATTAAAATAGTTAATAAATAAGTCAAATCAATGATCTCATTATTCAAAATGACTAACTAATTGATCAAAATAATTAAATAAATAACTCATTAATCAAATGAGTTAACTAGTTAATGGTAGCTTTCACCTCTCCACATCCACTCCACCATTAATGGAGTTAAAATCATCATTCAATTAGTGATATCAAGTTTCCACAATCCATAATGTTTATTGCTAAGTGATTTCTGGATTCGATTGTGTACGAATTTTTTTGCATCAATGTTTCAGATCAGACTTCGTGATTCATCATCAAGATGAAAGAAAAGAGCACTAGGAGAAAAAATGGACAGTTGAAGACCAAGACCCAACTTAAAAGGACGAGGATGAGAGAGGGAAGGACGCATGTGGGCCAAGACAACCGAGACATTAAAAAATAAAAAGAAAACAAAAAAAAAACACATAAATATAACTAAATAATTGAAACAAAACAATAAAAAACCAAAAGAAAAAAAATGGACAAGACAAGAAAAGAGAGAAGAAAATAAAGTAAAAGAAAAAAGACAAAAGAAATTAAAAAGTAAATAGATAAAAGACAAAAAAAGAAAGTAAATTTAGAGAAAGAGGAAAACAAAAACAAGATAAGATTGGTAATAAAATAAATAAGCCAAAAGACTACTTAAAAAGTCCAAAGAAAGACAAAGCAAAAGAATAAGGATCAAGAAACAAATAAACTCAGGATCTAAATAAATCATATATATATATATATATATATATATATATATATATATATATATATATATATATATAATCCATTATGATATATGATAATGGATTTATTTATTTCTTCATCCTTATTCTTTTACAAGAAACAAATAAACTCGGGATCTAAATAAATCATATATATATATATAAATCCATTATGATATATGATAATGGATTTATTTATTTCTTCATCCTTATTCTTTTACTTTGTCTTTTTTTTAGATTTTTTAAGTAGTCTTTTGGCTTATTTATTTTATTACTAATCTTATCTTGTTTTTGTTTTCCTCTTTCTCTAAGTTTACTTTCATTTTTTGTCTTTTATCTATTTACTTTTTAATTTCTTTTTAGTCTTTTTTCTTTTACTTTATTTTCTTCACTCTTTTCTTGTCTTGTCCAATTTTTTTCTTTTGGTTTTTTATTGTTTTGTTTCAATTATTTAGTTATATTTATTAGTGTTTTTTTGGTTCTCTTTTTCTTTTCTTTTTATTTTTTAATGTCTTGGTTGCCTTGGATTTATAGCATCTACTTTTTATCTTGTACCACAATAAAAGGATCCCTTTTCTCATTTTTTGTTGTTGAAAAAAAAAATCAAAAGGTATTACATATGTTCTTTTCACTTAAAGATTATACACACATATGGAGGTGTGATAATTATGTAGAATCTAGTTTATATAAAATAATATGAAGTTTAAACTTTCTTCAAAATATAAATTATTTTGGTGTTGATATATGTGTTATCCAATCTTTAGTGCTAATCCATGTATATGAAACTATTCAATCAATTGAATGCCTTATAAATTTGAAAAACTTTTAGAAATAATTAAAATATCTTATTAAAAAAAGAATTTAAATTTTATAAAATAAAAATGATCTTGATTTAGAAATAATAGATTACTATATATATACAATTTTAATATAAATTTTATGACACATCTTTATATTAATACTTAATTTTTTTAAAAAATTTAAATGATATTATATGATCACAATCTAGAACTATCTAATATAAACTTAAATATTAATATTAAATTAATTAACAAATCAATCAAATTATTAACTAATTGATTAAAATAGTTATAAATAAATCAAATCAACATGACTAAGTAATTGATCAAAATAATTAAATAATAATAATAAATAACTCATTAATCAAATGAGTTAACTATTTAATGATAGCTTTCACCTCTCCACATCCACCCCCCCATTAATGGAGGTAAAATCATCATTCAATATCAAATCCTAGTCATTTGTTTATCTAATCACAAATCTATGTCTTGATTTTGAGCAAGGAGATGTTGTCCAAGAGAAAAAAAAAAATTCTCATTTACATATTACATCTTTATGGCAGGAGGTATTGCATTTTGGTTTTAAGTTTTCACTTTATTGGGACTAAGTGTTTAATTCAATTTGAAGTTTGCATTTAGTTTATTTAAATCAAATATTTTGTATTTGAATTTCACTATCATAGCCTCTAACCTCTACTCCCAATGCAATTTCAACTATCAAATCACTTGCAAGAATTAGATAGTGCAAAGCACAGGATGATATGCATGCCATACAAACTTTTGATATTATGAAAGGAGTATGTCATTAGGTACACCCACTCAATAGATAATCAACTACTGCATGGGCAACCATCTATTTTTTCTCAATAGTTATAGTGCCTAGTTTTTACATCTTGTATCGCAATAAGAGGACCCCTTTTCTCTTTGTTTCATTAAAAAAAAATGAAAAGGTATTACATATGTTCTTTTCGCTTAAAGATTATTTTACCACATAATCTTATTAAAAATATATATGAAAAGGAGGTGTGATTATTATGTGAAATCTAATTTATATAAAATAATATGAAATTTATTCTTCAAAATATGAAGTATTTTGATGTTGACATCTCTATTATCTACTTTTTATTACTAATCTATATTAATCGAACTTTTCAATCAATTGAGTCTCCTATAAATTTGAAATATTATTAGAAATAATTAAAATATCTTATTATAAATAAATAAATTTTATAAAAAATAAAAAAAGATATCTTGATTTGGAAGTAATAGATTACAATAAATACATACAATTTTAATATAAATGTTATGACACATCTTTTATATTAATATTTAAATTTTAATAATATTATATGATTACAATCTACAACTATCTAATATTATTATAATCGTAGATTAATATATATATTTTTTTTGGTAAACCTAGGGTATCCTTGCGACCCCCGCCTAGCGTCACCTAGAGGCAAGCGGGGAGGCGAGACTAATCCTTGGAGGTGGTCTGTAGAGCCGACAACCGGAACCACCATGTAAGCGCGGGAGTGAGTCAAACCCAAGACCATGAGGAGCCATCCCACAGCCTCAAACCAACCGCGCTACATGTGCCGACTATAATTAGATGAATATTAGTACTAAATATCTTCACACAATATATAAATAATTCCCTCAGGAATAAATGCCCTGGCCTTGAATAAAGGTTGCGCTCTGGTCCACAGTAACCGCTACGGTAGCCGGAACCGCCACATCTGACTCAACAACGACTTTATTGTTTGAAACATTTCTCAGCGCATGTCTGGGAAAAGAGTCCACGGGGCTGTAAAATGAATACTGCACATACTGTATACGGTCTGGAAACAGCAAAAATGGGGAAAAATCCACGGTCCACGTCGTCCCGTTGCCCTGAACTGTGCCTCTCGCCACCGTCGATTTCAAAGTCATCCCCCCGTACGCATTATTTCTATCTACGACCGTCTGCTCAACTGTGTCAAAGGATCCCTCAAGCTGTATAATGGAGACGCCATTTTCGAGGCCGGAGAAGGTGTTGTCCACAATATTGACGCCTTTCACGACCTTATTTGCAGTCGATTTTAACGTTATCGTGGCGTCGCCGAGAAAAAAACTGTTTGTAATGGCCAGCTGTACAGGGTCCTCTGCAACGATGCCGGTATAATCCATATAGCAGCTGAGGATTCTTGTTTGTGTATTGCCGGGTAACCGGAGCTGTATTCCGACGCCGCCGAATGCCGTCGCTTTGTTGTAGCAGTGCACGCCGATGAAAGCGTTGGCCTGCCCGGCGACATCAATACCGACGGCCGCAGAAAAGATGACGACGTCGGTGACGGCGTTGTCGTTGCCAAGGAGGCTTATGCCGACGCCGGAGAAGTCTTTTTCATTGGGGCTGCCGCCAACAGTGATGTACTGACCAATGAAAGAGTTGCGGATGTAGGTCTCGTGGCCAAGCTCGACCTTGATGCCCTCGCTGGTGAAGTGCGAGATATAACAGTTGTCAATGTTTATGCGGACGGAGTCGATGACTAGGATTCCACCACCGCTGAAATTGGCGTCCAGCATGAGGTCCCGTAACGTTATGTCCTCGTAGGACGCCGTCTGCTCGTTCTGCAGGGCTGTTTTGAGTTCCGCGTTGGTGAGAGCGGTGTTCATTTTCGAGGAGGAAGGAGACCATAGCTCGATGAGATAGCTGTCTTTCGGGAAATTTTCCGACGCCCGCAGAGTGCCGCCGTGAATCTGTAGATTCGAAAAGTTCAATCTGTTAGCTTTGGAAAACAATTTCTATAGTTAGAGACAAATATTTGAAGAATTTTATGTTGAAATAGACTCAAAAGCTTGTAAAATTTCTGGAGGATCTTAGGGCAGGTAAGACTGTAGCAATCACTGTTCAATTTTTAAGGAGTAACTTGTGGAGCTTGTGATTTCATGTATTTAATATTGGAAACAGTCATCTGAAATTTTATTTTTGATCTGTATAGTTTTTTTTTAAATTATTGTTTCTTATCTTCTAAATTGTGAGAAGATTTAACTGTATATCCTCTCATGAAGAAATGTATAAATTTTCAACATGTTTCAACTGTATATTCTTATATTTATTTATCATTTAACTAAAATTTCCAATCCAACGCTTGACAAAATTTGAAAGGACTTTGATTCTAGATAGGCAAACTGATATGCAGAGTAGAAGAATTTGACGGCAAATTTGTATCTGAATGCTGCAAATTTGATTTATTCTTCTATTGTGCATATCAGTATGCTTCTCTAAAATCAAAGAAGCATACTGATATACAGAATAGAAGAATTTAACAGAAGATTACTCGAGATCTGAATCCATGGAGATTCCAACCACACTGAAGCTACTGCTAGAATAGACAATAAACTTTACCACAACAAATTGAACAAACTCACTTTGGCCTAAACAACGCTAACCAAATTTATAAACATCTAACAAAGATGCAGCTGAGTTCTTTACCAGAATATTGCCGCCTGGAGGCAACCGCAGCGGGGCGCTCAGCTTATAATTTCCTCCTTGCAGATGAATCTCGGCGCCCCCAAAGTCGGATACGCCGGGCAGTAGCTGGTCCTCCGTGGTTAAGCTAAAAGCATCATTTATTGCCGACATGAGCGCCTGTGTGCTGTCGGACGCACCGGTCGGGTCCGCGCCATAGTCCGTGACATGAAAAATCCTTCCAGTAGCAGGACCCTGAAAAGAAACATATCAGAAAAAGATTCAATCTAATTCTAAGTACTGTGCTTGCATTACCTTCGATTAATTAAAAAGTCATCATAATTAACTTCAACAAAGCCAACTTTAAAAGTCTATAACTTGCTAGGCCAACATTAAATGTCACTACAACCTTCAATCTTTTCCAGTCAGATATAATTAGCTTCAATTGCATAAAGGACTTGAAACCTACCTTGGCCGGGTCACTCGGAGCAGGCACAGAAGAGAGAGCAGTCAAAGGAACTGGAGCAGACGCAGGTCCACCAGATGGAGCCATTGCTTGCAAAGACTGTTGCGTTTCTTTCAAGCGGACAGCGTACATTTTCTCGGCCTCGGCCCTGCTCATAAACTTGGGAAACCCACTCGAATCCTGCGGTCGCATGCTGGTCTTAAAGAAATAATTTCTCCCAAAACCGCCTGACCCGAACAGCCGGTGGCCATCGGCAGCGCCGGAAAACATGAGCGCCATCAATGTCCAGACGAGAATACTCATAACTTTTTCCCTTCTTTGAAACAACATCATCATCATGCCCGCTCAAACAAGCCAATTCAGATTTTATGCTAACTTCTTTGTCTTCTGACACAAATCCTTGATGAAATCCGCTGGGGCTTCAAGAGAGTTTAAATCAATTCTGTGGAATGCAGATCACTTGTAAATGAACCTGAGTTTTCTGATGCAGAGATTAATTATCTGTAATTATTTTGGAAGACAAAAATACCCTAAGCGTTGATGTTTCTGTCCTTCAGATCTTACTTATAGTGGCGACACAGAGTAAGTCAAAGCAAAGACTAGAAAAAATCAGCCGAACGTATCGGCAGGGTATATATGCTGTCATCACCTCTACTCATTTTCACCCTCGTGATTCGCAAAGGACTCCTGAGAGAGATCCCGCGATTAGCGTGAGTAGCTAACTTGGGGGTTGGGACAACTTTCATTTTCAATTCCAGGCTTTTGTCAAAAAATGATTTCCAGTCTAAGCCAAGAATTCAGTTTTAAGTCAGTCAAGATTAATAATGCTTTAGAAAAATGTGCAGATCACAGCTGTTAGTCATGAAGCCCTCCTTCAGGGGTAGTCAAACACGGTAGAAGAA
The DNA here is from genome assembly GCA_007258455.2 of Sequoia sempervirens. Classification (NCBI taxonomy): domain Eukaryota; kingdom Viridiplantae; phylum Streptophyta; class Pinopsida; order Cupressales; family Cupressaceae; genus Sequoia; species Sequoia sempervirens. The sequence goes on from VDFB02141250.1 coordinate 160,654, forward strand.
GTTTAAGGGGATAGTTCTATCTTAGCTTTTATATTTATTAATAAAATATGATATTTAGTTCAAATACGTAGATTTTTTGGTATAGAGTTATTGTTAAAAGATTTATACGTTGCTAGAAAAATATGAGATCTGATCTTTCTCAATAAGATTTTGCAAATAGATTAGAATATGTATAAGCATTGTTATTATTATTATTAATATATAGACAAGAGCCAATAAAAAATCGGGAAAGAGGAAAAAAAGAGTACCAATGGAATCTAAGACAAGGAGGATATATTAATGTTTTTATATTCTTTATATGAAGTTTTTTTATTATAAAATTTATATATATACAATCTTTATAATAATTCTCTTATATAATAATCACTCATTGTTAATTTAATGTATATAGATATAGTAATTTCTTGTATATTAATGTATCTATATCTTTTGCATGAAGTATTTTGAGTATGAAAAACTCTTATATATACAATCTTTACAATAATTCTCCTATATAACATAATCACTCATTGTTCATTTAATAGATATTCATTTTATATTTGTGTCTATTCTATTTCTTATAATTTTCTCACATCATATTATATGCTAATCTCATTATTTATTTTCAATTTTCTATTTACAATTTTATATGTACTTAATTATGGTTATTTCATTTTAATTACTTGTTATTTGTAGGCATATTCATATTTTTCTCTCAAGCTCTTTCTCACTGGCTTCTTATTTTCTTTATAGTTCAGTATTAAGAATTTATGTTAATAGCATGAGAATTCATAATTGTCTTTGATTTCTAATTAAAAAGAATATATATATATTCTTTCCAATCTTTTTTATTTTCTTAAAGCTTAATAAAACAAAAAATCTACAACCCTTGGTATATTAATAATTCGCATAATACTCATTAATTATCAACCTTTGCATAATTAAGCATCCAATTAATAAAGAGGATAGTGGTTTTCTTATCAATAGGTCATGCTACGTATTCTTCCTTTAATAGTGGTTTTTTTACCAATTGCAATTATTTAGTATCATATATTATCTCTATTTATCTCATCAAGGTATACACACTAATTTGTATTTAATTTACCATGTTTAACAATAACTTTAATTGTAATAATGATAAAAATTCTAGAGGCATGGTATAGTTCATAATAGTTAAATATATATTGCTTAATAAATAATAAATTAATTAGATTAATGGTTCTTCATTCTTCAACTTGTACATTCTTAATTAATCACTTTCTCTTTTTTTCATATTTGTTTCAAACTAATTTTTCTTTCCCTTTAATTCTTGATCTATTGTCCTTTTCTTTTTATAAAATTCTTGCCTCTTGCGTTTCTTTATATTTATCTCTTTCCTTTCTCAAGAAATTAGACATTCCTTTTTTCCTCTCGTCATGGTATGTGCCTCCCACCCCTTTCCATCTTGCCACCCTCTCTCATCTCCTTTTAAGAAAACAAGTCTACAACTAACCATTTCACATCTCCTTAAGCTCTCTATCCTGGTGATGGATCACGTAGTATGATTCGAAACATTGTTGTAAAAATTCGCACACAATGAAATCCAAAAAAAAGTAATAGGTTCCATATTTCTTTGAATATTTATATTAATTATCTTTGTTCATTTTTCTTGCCTTTATTTTGGCACGCTTAGTGGTACACCTATCCATAAATATAACATTTTTTTCAAGTTTTTCTAAGTTTTTTGTTGTAGGTTCTAGAGTGGTGCTTTTGATTATGTTTTAGTGCTTACATTCTAAAATGACCCTTTCACTCTACACTTTTTGATGCCTTTCTATGCTTTCACTTTGCAAATAGATGCTTCTTCTCTACAAATTGACACTTTCACTCTACAAATTGATGCTTCCACTTTACAAATATATACACTTGCACCTTTTGACACTTCTACTCTACAAATTGGCACTTACACTCTACAAATTGATGATTTTTCTCTACAAATCAATACTTATGCTTTACAGATTGATGCTTTTGTTATTTTTTGTTTATTTTTTTGGTTTTTATAGATCTCTAGGTTTTTTGTTTCTAGTCTATCTTTTTAAGCTATTGGATAATATATTTGGTTGGTTAACCCCTTTTTTTGAAAAGATCTAACCCTTTCTTGTAGGTTTGACTCCCCTCTTCTAGAATTATGTTTTCATCCTATAGATTGAAACTTTTTTCATACCTCCACACTTCTAATTCTAAAGTTGCACTTTTACTTCTATTTTTGTACTCCACTTTGTAGCCACACTTCCACTTTGAAGTAGTGATTTTATTCTATCGTTGCACTTCTATTTATATATCAATGTTTTTATTTTTTCATTGAGTTTATACTCTATCATCTCACTTTCACTTTGTAGTCATCTTTCCTTTTTTTGCAAGCTTCCACTTTTTATAACAACGCTTCTATTATGAAGGTGAGAATCTATTTTTGTATTTCCATTTCCTACTTTCTACTCTTCTATTTTTGTTTTTCTACTTAATTTTTGTCCCTCAAGGGTACCCCTTGAACCCCCATTAGTGGGGGGTTGCATTTTTCCCCTCACACCCCATCATTGGGGTGAGTTTCCTAAACCACACCACAAAAGGGTCAATTTTTTTAATGGTTTTCTCAATGCTAACAATCATTTTCTTTGATCACTTTTGTAGCTAACCCCTTGTTGTGTAGCTTGAAATCGCTTGTCAAAGACAAGAATTATAAACTACTAGCATTTTTATTATAGATTCACTTGTTCAAGACTTTGTTTTTTCCACTAATTTAGGAACATATCATTTTCTAAAGGTTAATGAGCATTTTTTCCCATGTATTTGGGTGAGTACGGTGTATGCTCTCCTCTTACGCCTTTATGTGATCTTGAGGATAAAAAATCACCTAATCTCTTTTCTTTCCATTGTTATCCCAAGGAACCCAATGTGTGTATTATCTCCCATTGCACTTCATGGGATCTTGGGTGATCAAAAACACTTGGATCATTCCTTCTAGGGAAATTTCCTATGGATTTGTTCAACCTAGGGGATGACCTCAACTCATGTGTTTTGTTAGAGTATAAATAGAAAGGGATGAATCAAAAGAAACCTCCCTTGGAAGCGAATTCTTGTCAATCTTGGCTAAGCCTCCTAGAAATTTATACCTCAGAGATGTGAAGGTGGAGAGTGGGTTGCCCTTTCCTCCTAATTGTTTGACATTTTTTCCCTTTCATCTATGGATTTTTCCTCATGTACTTTTAAGTTATTTTAGAATTCCTTAATAACCTTTTTCATCCTAGCATAAGACATTTCTTTTGTTATTCCTTGTGGTGCACTTCTATTGGGGAGAAAATGCTCACATGTACCTCTTTGTAGTGATAGAGTTTAATCTGGGCAAGGCTAGTTCTCCAAGGTGTAGAGGAGGAGGTTTGATACCCTTGATTCTTAGGATAGGAAGAGTCTACAAGGGATAAATGGTCCTCAAATACCTCAAAGTAAAAGCTCAGGCGACAAGGGAGTTTTGGTTATATTTTGTGTTTTATGACATATTTCAGAATAAGGATTTTAGAGATAGAAAGAGAAGACTTTAGCTTGGTCTTGTGAGCAAGTTGATTGTCTCTCGACCAAGGTTGATAATGTGTTGCACATATATCCCCATGAATCATTGTGGTATTGTATGGTTTGAGAATAGAACTCGCCGATAGAAACATTGATTTTACTAGGTATTTAAAAACTAAGAGCTAGATGCTATTCTAAATTAATATAATAATGAAAATAACATAAATAACATGAAGATAACTAAAATGCATAGATTTAAATGAAATGGAATAAAATAAAAATGAAAAGGAGGAGAATGAAGTCAAAAGGGGTCCAATGTTATGAAGCGCCCTATAATGCTCCAAATCAACAACCTATAGATGTAGAGAGGGAAAAATGTTGGGGTTGTTTCAGGGCTTGCCTTAGTCAAACCCTTGCATAGGTGTTCCCACCTCCACAGAAAACTAGATAGAAAATAAAGTAGACAATAGACAAATAGATTGAAAAGATAAAGAAGATGAACACGTTAAAATATCAATATGCTACTAAGACAAAGATAATAAATACAATGAAGAGAGTGTAGTTACCATCCCTTTAGCAAGCTTGTGATGTCAAAGGAGAGTATGCAACACTCTAGACAAGCCAAGAGAGCCAAGACATTGATGTAGAAGCCAAGAGCAATAAAACTTGTGAGAAAACTTGTGTAGGAGAGAATGATAATGAAAAAGTGAGTGCTAGAATGAGAGAATGCAAGAATGAGTTGAAGAAATGAAAGAATGGAAGGTTTGAATGAAGAAAAGGCATGTAAGAAGGTTTTTTCGGTGTGTCTACAATCCACAAAGGTGTTATACTTCATGGGCAAGTGGAAGTGTAATACCCCAATGGCCACAAAATCAAGAATCTTTGTGGGATGTTTGTGTGACATGTAGATGTTTGCACATCATGTTAGCGTCCACAAAAAAAATCTACTTAACTTCCAAAAATAAAGGGGTCAAGGACAAAATTCAAGTTATGTGAAAGAGAAAATTTCATTATTTTCTTTTATTAGGCTAAAGGGGAGGTTGTGGAGTGTGAAATTGAATAGGGTGCACAATTTTATAGCACTACATTTTTCCCCCACTTTAGTAAGCATATGTAAAAATGTGTGAGCTAAAGTAAAAAGAAAGAGGTTGAAGAGAATATTCCTAGGACATAGAGGCTGTAAGTCTTTGATTTGGTTTATGCAATAGAAGTTGAGCTAGGATGTGAAGAGGAAACAAGTATTCCATCTTGCAAAGTTGATTGCAATCTTACCAAAAACATGCTAGTTGCAAACAAACACATTAGGAAAAAAATCAAAAATAGACATAGAATTTGAAGACATGACATAATTTGATCAGATAAAAGACAACGTTGATAGGTATGGCTAGCAAGATAGAGACCATATGACGAGCAAATATAAAGACACATGGTAGAAGCAGACCTCGTAAGGGGGAGAACCCCTATCACAAAAGATAAGCTTATAAGAAAAGTCTAGTCGGGTTGCCTCCAAGCTAGATAACAAGATCATAAGACATCAAGATTCATTTTTAAGAAATTTTTAAAAAAACAGGGTCTGTGCAAGATCATGGGGGTTCAAAAAGTGGTAATGTGAAAAAAGTCATTTTTAACTTGCCCAAAATACAAAATTCTGCTTTGAATTTTTGTAGGCTTGGGTAGAAAGTACATAATGCCAAAGATAATACCGGACCGAAACAAATATCCATTAGAAATGGATATCCATTTCTAAATGGATATCATTTTGTTTAGGTCAAATTCTATAATTTTTCCAGGTCTAGGGCCAACCAATATTTTTATTTAATACATTATAATAGGTTTTTAATATATTTATAATAATGTTTTTAAATATATTTATCATATAGCATGGATATTACATTAAAAAAAATTATAATAATATTTTTTTAATTTAAAATATTATAATATTATGTTATATTATAATACTTATATAGTAATAAATATTATATAATATTATATTATAATATAATAAATATAATATTAAATTTATTATATTATATTATAATGTAATAAATAATATTATTTTATTTTATAATATAAAATGATAAATGATATATCTTACATTTCAAAAAACACCACCAATATGTAAATGGTTGGGTCTCAGACTTAACCATATATTAAAAAAACCACATAAAGGAAACATATATCCATTGAACCTATTTTATAAAATAAAAAAGCAAAAACCCAAGAGCTCATTTTTAGCAATTTGAGTGTGGGTTTTCATCTCCACAACTTGGATATCCGTTCATAGGCATATCTTCTTGCTCAAATCAAGCAAATTGAAAAGGTATTTTTGGATTTTTATTTTTTTCTTCAATTTATATTGGTTTTGCATTCTTTTTTTTGTGAATTTTATTCAAAAATAGGATATTTGATAGGTTTTTTATTGCATTAAAATCATTGTTAATTTCAATTTTTTTTTTATCAACTAACAAGCTTAAAATGGTTGATGCCAACCCTGCTCAACATGAAAACTTTCAATTGACTCAACATGAAAATTCTAACCCTACATAAGATGAAAACCCTAACCTCACACGAGATGAAAACCCTCCAAATCCTCCTTCACTGTGACCATTATTTCCGAACCAGAACGTGCCAACAATACATGAATCTATTCATAGAAATTTAGATCAATTGAGAAATGTATGTCGAGTCTATGAGAATCTCACTGAGCTATAAGACATGAAAAACACTTTAGAAACAATCATTTCAAATGTTGAAACTTTGGCAACACAACACAATATATTTGCAAAGTGATGAGAGGAACAAAGGAAATTTTATGTCAATGGGTTATCATATGATGAGGTGAGGGCACTTGACATTGACAAAACCCAATTAGCCTAGTTATTCATCGATCATAGAACATGATAGCATGTTAATGTGCGGAAGCCAATTTTTTTAATTAAATGGTGCACCCATAGAGGCATATTAGATAATTTTCAGAGATGTTGGTGGATGGTTTTTGATAAACTACCCAACAACAATCTTGATGTCCCTTAGTATTAAATTCTCTGAAAATTATATGTTGAATTTTTCCTAGGGAGGCATGTCAATTACTTTGATATGTGAGATTTCTAGGGTGTTGGTAGAGGGTTGCCATAGGGTAGACCTAGAGGACGCTGAGTCACCCTACTTCATCCTGCTTCACCTATTGTTGCACCCCAACTCCACTACCTTACCCTGAGATTGCTTTAGATGTAGGGACTCAAATCATTTATGTATTATATTCATTGAGTGATCATTTGGTCATGCAGAGCCATGATGTTGCATAGCCATTTGATGGAGCATCCCATCATGATGGTGATGCACTTGATACATCCCAACATGATGGTGGTGCACTTGATACATCGGCTTTGACTGGTACATTGTCATTAGCTCTGACTGGTACACCATCCTCTTTGGAACATATTTGTGTGCCCCATTACTGCATGATGCGCAATAATTTATGTTTGGGTCCTCTCTGACGGTCCACTGAGGCTCCCATAGACACATCTAACTATGAGGTTCAGGATATGTTGGATGTAGGACTTGATAGAGCATAGAGTGGACCATTTGCAAGAGAGAGATCAACTACCAAGGATGATGTGGGAGCACCAACAAGACTTAAAGTAATTTCATAGTATGTTTTATCTAAATTATTTCATATTTTATAAGAGATATTTGTACTAATATATGTTTATGCGCTAGAATCTTTAATAGTTGTTGACAGAGGAGCAAATTACCCATGTGCAGAAGGCTATGCAATCAACCATTTCATTTTCCCTAGAGAATCAGTATACAATATTATTTAAATTATTATTTAGATGTTATTTTTTGAAATCTATTATGTTTAAATACATGTACTACATAGATTGATAGTCTAATGTAATCTTGTCTTTTAATGCAACAACCTAGTTCTTTTACAACCATGTTGACTGGGGATTCAACCCATTGGATGAAGCTGCACAATAGGTATATATATATATTTTATTCTCAACATTATGATTATATGTGCATGTGCATTTAAATTGTGTTATATTCTTGTCTTTTTTTTATATTGGAAACCATCTTAGCTACTTCATCCACCATGAGCCCATCTAGTGTTGTAGCATCACAATAGGTATGTGTTTATTTTATATTGCAAATATTTACATTTAGATAGTAGTAGATATATGTTTAGTAAATATGATTCTTTGTCAACAATTAAATGTTAATTTGTATCATTTTTATTTTACTTGCTATAGTCCTCTACCCGACTCAGCACTATGACGATTCTAGGACCATTTCTTTATAGGACTCTCAATCATCCCAAGGGACAATCATATGTAGAGCGTCTTACATAAAAGAGAGCAAGACTTGAGGTAAACAAGAATTGCATTATTGATATAATAAAGTACACATATACTGGTGATATTGATGTTAAATTCATAATTTATAAATGATAGTATATAAGTTTCTATTTACTATTCTATCTTGTCAACCATTCACATAATTAATCTAATTTGTGGTTTTAATTGTTATTGTGCAGGAAACTTTAGAGCAACCAAGTTCTTTGAGGGGGCTCGATTTTGATGGTCCAACACAAGATTAAGATTTGATATAGATTGATATGTACTTAGGGTTTGATAGATCTTGAGATGGCATATATGGCACAATTTGTAAAACTTGTTTTGAGTAGGCATATATGCCAAATTTGTATATACACAAACACAATTATTCTACATTTTGATATATAAGAATTGATATTTTATCTAATTTGTTCCTTGTATGCATGCCTTTCTACTTTAACTCTTCAGAATGGAATTTACTATATTATAATGGTTTAAATTTATGATCGATAACATGTTATAGATTGACTAAATTGCATTTTAATAGAACTTATGAATTACAATTGGTAATCCATCTATGTTAGAGTTCATTCATATTAAGGTTCACATATATTACATTCCATGAGACCACATTTCTTTGAGGAGTTTTTTCAAACATTTCATTTCCTTTTCTATTCTACAACATCTTTCATACATCTCTACCAAAAGGGTATGTGCAGGATCATGGTGGGCCAAAAAGTAGCAATGAGGGAAAAAAACGTCTTTCATCGACCAAAAAATGAGAAAAGAATGTGTTGACTTTTTTTAGGCTCAGGTGTCACCATACCAAACACCAAACCTATTTTTACAAATTGGATATCCGATTTGCAAAAACCATATATAAAAAACGTTCGCTGCTATTTTGAAGTTATTTGGCAGTGAAGAACCCACGGGCGCACAGTGCATTGCTTCTTCACGTAATGAATATCCAATTTGGGAAAAATCCAATTTGGAAAGGTAAGTTTTTTTATTTTTATTTGATTTGATTCAATTTTGATTTAGATTTGAATAATTTCAAATGGTTTTTTGTGGATTTTTTTTAAAATAGGCTTTTTGATTGATTTTTTATGAAAAAATTGAGTTTAGAATA